>JAHRHZ010000127.1:1109203-1145350 GCA_024137785.1 Ginglymostoma cirratum | reverse complement strand
GGGGTGGGGTGGGGGAGGGGAAATGGGTGAATTGGACAATGTATGTCAGTGAGTAGTGTGGTGATGGGAAAACAGCACAGCGTACGTCACTGGGTGGTGGAGTGATGGGTGAATGGGACAGTGTATGTCAGTGAGAGCAGGGTTGATGGGTGAATGGGACGGTGAATATCAGTGAATAAAGGGGTGATGGGTGAACAGCAGTGAATAGGCCAGTGGGAAGATTCGTGATGTGTGAACGGGGCAGTGTGGCTCTGGTTCAACCATCACTCTGTAATTACTGACCTAGGCTGTCATTATCCCCCATCACCCCTTTTCTTATTGACCTACACTTTCTCGTTCACCCATCTCACTTGTACTCACTGTCCTACACTGTCTCCTTCACCCAACACCCCTGTAACCAATGAATGACACTGTCCTGTTCACCCGTCACACCTGCACTCATTGACCTACACTGTCCTGTTCACGCATTATGCCTGTACTCCCCGGCCTGCCCTGTCCCATTCACCCATTTCCTTTGTACTCACTGGCATATCCTGTCCCATTCACCCATCACCCCAGGACTTCCTGAAATACACTGTCCATGTACCCATCCCCATTGAACTCATTGACCCATAATATCCCGTTCACCCATCACTGATGTACTCATTGACCTACTGTTCTGTTTACCATCACTTTGTACTCACTGACCTACTCTGTCCCACTCACCCATCACCCCAGTACTGACTCACCTACACTGTCCCATTTACACATCAACCTGTACTCATTAACCTACACTGTCCCATTTACACATTAACCTGTACTCATTAACCCACACTGTCCCGTTCAGCCATCACACCGTTCTAACCAACCTACACTGTCTCATTTACCCATCACATCTATAATCACTGACATACACTGTCTCAATTAACTATCACTCCAGTATCCTCTGACCTACACTGCCCATTTAACTCATCACCCCTGTTGTCACTGAAGTACACTGATCCGTTCAAGTTTCATGCCAGTACCCACTGAGGTACCTGCCCTGTTCACTCATCACTGCTTTTCTCGCTGACTGTCACTTCGCCGTTCACCCATCACCCTGTACTCAGTGACCTACACTGTCCCATTCACCCATCAACACTCTACTCACTGAAATGCACTGTGCCATTCAGCCATCACTCCTGTACTCACTGACCTATGCTGTCCTATTCACCTGTCACTCCTGTACTCACTGAAATATACTGTCATGTTCACCCACCACCCCTGTACTCACTGACCTGCACTGTCCCGTTCACCCAACACCACTAAACTCACTGACCTACACTGTCCCATTCAGACATCACAGCAGACTAACTAACCTACACTGTCCCATTCACCCAGTTTCATTGTACTCACTGACCTATGCTATTCTGAACACATATCACTCTGGTACCCTCTGACCTACAGTGCCCCAGTCACCCATTACCCCTGTACTCACTGACATAAACTCACTGACCTACATGCCCAATTCACTCAATACCCCTGTACTCTCTGAACTACACTGCCTTGTTCACCCATCAGCACTCTACTCAGTGAACTACATTGTGCCATTCACCTATCACAATTGTACTCACTGACGTACACTGTCCACCCATCACTCCAGTACCCACTGACCTGTACAGCCCTGTTCACTCATCATCTTTTGCCTCACTGACCTACACAGTCCCATTCCTCCATCACCACTTTATCCTATACTGACCCTTTCATCCATCACCCCTGTAATTTCTTACCTCCAATGTCCCATTCACCCATCTCCACTAAACACACTGACCTAAACCACACTGTCAGGTTTATCCATCACCCTGCTTTACAGTGTCTCTTTCACCATCACCCTGCACTCCCTGACCTATGATGTCTCGTTCAATCTTCACCACTGTACTCACTGACCTGCACTGTCACTGTAGGGGTCTCGGGGTTCATGTCCACAGTTCCCTGAAAGCTGCCACCCAGATGGATAGAGTTGTTAAGAAGGCATATGGTGTGTTAGCTTTCATTAAAAGAGGGATTGAGTTCAAGAGACGTTATGCTCCAGCTATACAAAAGCCTGGTTCGGCCACATCTGGAGTGTTGTGTCCAGTTCTGGTCGCCTCATTACAGGAAAGATGTGGAAATGTTGGAAAAGGTGCAGAGGAGTTTCACCAGGATGTTGCTGGAATGGAGGGAAGGTCTTATGAGGAAAGGTTGAGAGAGCGAGGGCTTTTCTCTTTAGAACGATGAAGGATGAGAGGTGACTTGGTAGAGGTATACAAAATGATACAGTGGACAGCCAGAGACTTTTTCCTAGGGTGGAAGTAGCTATTATGAAGGGGCATAGTTTTAAAGTGAGTGGAGGTAGATATAGGGGAGACATCAGAGGTAGGTTCTTTACTCAGAGAGTGGTAGGGGCGTGGAATGCATTGCCGGAGAAAGTAGTGGAGTCAGCCTCATTAGGGGCATTTAAGCGGCTATTAAATAGGCATATGGATGACAGTATAAGGTAGGGGTGGAGGTTAGATAGAGCTTAGGTTTAGGGTAAAAGTTCGGCACAACATTGTGGGCTGAAGGGCCTGTATTGTGCTGTACTGTTCTATGTTCTATGTTCTATTCACACATCACTCCAGCACCCAATGACCTACACTGCCCCGTTCACTCATCACCCTGTTTCTCACTGACATACACTCTCCCATTCACCCAACGCCCTTATATTCACTGACTTACACTATCCCGTTCATCCATCACACCTAAACTCACTGACCTACATGTCTAATTCACCCAATACCCTTGTACTCTCTGAACTACACTGCCTTGTTCACCCATCACCATTCTAATCACTGAACTACACTGTGCCATTCACCCATCACAACTGTACTCACTGACCTCCACTGTCCTGTTCACCCATCATCCCATTAGTCACTGACCTACAATGTCCCATTTAACCATCATGCCTGGACGCACTCACTGACATCTGCTGTCCCGTGCACACACCAACCTGTACTCACTCACCTACGTGGTCGCAGTCATCCATCACACCTGTACACACTCACCAACACTGTCCCATTCACCCATCACTCCAGTACCGAATGACTACACTGTCACATTCACCCATCTCCCTGTACTCACTGAAGTATGCTGGCCAGTTCACTCTTCACACATGTACTCACTAACCTGCACTGACCCAATCACCCATCACCACTGTACTCACACTGACCTGCACTGTCCATTACATACATTTTCCTTGAAGTAGCTGACCTACAAGCTCCAGTTCACCCGCCATCCTTTTCTCACTGACCTGCATGGTCACGTTCATCCATGACACCTGTTCTTCTTGACCTGCACTGTCCCATTCACCCATCACTCCCGTACTCTCTGACATACACGGCCCCATAACCATCAATCCTGTACTCACTGATCATTAGTTCCCATCTGACCATCGCTCTAGTAACACTGACCTACACTGCCCCATTCACTGACCAGCACTTTTTCTCACTAACCTACACTGTCCCATTCACTCATCACTCCCTTTCCTCACTGACCTACACTGGCCCATTCAAAAGTGAATCCTTTACTCATTGTCCTACGCTATTCCATTCACCCACCACACCTCTACCCACTGACCTACACTGTCCCATTCACCATCGCCGCTGTACTCACTGACCTACACTGTCCAGTACAAAAATGAGCCCTTTATTTACTGACCTACACAGTCCTGTTCACCCACCACCCCTGTACTTTCCCACCTACGCTGTCCCGCTCACACGTCACTCCATTACCCAATGACTTGCACTGCCCCGTTCACTCATCACTCCATTCCTCACTGGCATACACTATCCCAAACACCCATCACCCCTATACTCACTGGCATACACTGGCCTTAACAAGCATCACACCTGTACTTCCTGACCTGCACTGGCCCGATCGCTCAGCGCCCCCTGTACTCACTGACCTACGCTGTCCCATTCACCCATCAGCCAGCACTATGTAACTACACTGTTCTTTTCACCCATTACTCCTGTACTCACTGACACTGTCCGGTTTACCCATCATCCTGCACTCTCTGACATAAACTGTCCCGTTCGCCAATCACGCCTATACTAATTGACACTACACTGTCCTGTTTACCCATCACTCCAGTACCCACTGACCAGCACTGCCCTGTTCACTCATCGTCCTTTTTTCTCACTCACCGACACTGTAGCAGTCATCCAGCTCCACTAATCTCACTGACCTAAACTGCCATGTTCACTCATCACCCTATACTCACGAACCTACAGTGTCTCATTCACAATCACCCTGCAATCGCTGACCTGTACTGTCCCGTCCACCCTTCAGCCTTGTACTCACAGACCTATGCTGTCCCATTCACCCATCAATCCTTTACTCGCTAAGCTGTGCTGTCACATTCAGCCGTCACACCAGACTAACTAACCTACACTGTCCCATTCAAGCATTACCGTTGTACTCACTGATGTACTCAGCCCCGATCACATATCATTCCAATACTCTCTGACCTACACTGTCCCACTCACTCATCACGCTGTAGTCACTGACGTACGCTGTCCTTTTCACCATCACCCCTGTTCTTTGTGACCTACGTTGTCCCATTCATGCATCTCCCCTGAACTTACTGGCCTACGCTGTCCTCTTCACACATTACCCTGTATTCACTCACCTACGTGATTCCATTCATACATCACCGCTGTACATGCTCACCGACATTGTGCCGTTCACACATCAGTCCAGCGCCCAATGACCTACACACTCCCATTTACCCATCTACCCTGTACTTACTAATGTACACTGGCCAGCTCTGCCATCTCCCCTGTACTCACTGACCTGCACTGTCCCATGCCTGCACAAACTCCGTACTCGCTGACCTACACTGCCCCATTCATTCATCAGCTTGCACTATTCAACCCCATTACCTCATCACCCCTGTACTCACTGGCAGTCACTGTACCGAATACCCACCACTCCTGTACTCTCTGACCTACCTGGTCCCGTTCACACATAACCACTGAACTCACTGACCTGCACTGTTGCATTCAAACATCACCCGTGTACAGACCTAATACACTGGCCCATTCACTGATCACCGCTGTGGTCACTGAAGTATACTGCCCCGTTCACATCTCACTGCTGTACTCACAGATTTACACCTTTATCCCGTTCACCCATCATCCCTGTACTCACTAACCTTAACACCCATTCACCCATTACCCCTGTCCTCACTGACCTACACTAACCCGTTCATCCTTCACCTCCGTGCTTACTGACCTGTTGCTTCACGTTCACCCATTACCCCTGTACTTCTTTACCGACACTATCACATTCACGCTTCATCTCTGTACTCACTGGCCTACTCTGTCTCATAGAACATAGAACAAAGAACATTACAGCACAGTACAGGCCCTTCGGCCCTCAGTGTTGTGCCGACCTGTGAAAGCAATCTGAAGCTCATCTAACCTACACTATTCCATTATCATCCATATGTTTATCCAATGACCATTTAAATGCCCTTAAAGTTGGCGAGTCTACTACTGTTGCCGGCAGGACATTCCACGCCTTTATTACTCTCTGAGTAAAGATCCTACCTCTGACATCTGTCCTATATCCATCACCCCTCAATTTAAAGCTATGTCCCCTCATGCTAGCCGTCACCATCCGAGGAAAAAGGCTCTCGCTGTCCACCCTATCTAATCCTCGGATCATCTTATATGTCTCTATTAAGTCATCTCTTAACCTTCTTCTCTCTAACAAAAACAGCATCAAGTCCCTCAGCCTTTCCTCATAAGACCTTCCCTCCATACCAGGCAACATCCTGGTAAATCTCCTCCGCACCCTTTCCAACGCTTCCACATCCTTCCTATAATGCAGCAACCAAAACTGAAAGCAATACTCCAAGTGCGGCCACACCAGAGTTTTGTGCAGCTGCAACATGACTTCATGGCTCCGAAACTCAAACACTCCACCAATAAAACCTAACACACTGTACGCCTTCCTAACAACCCTATCAAGCTGGGTGGCAACCTTCAGGGATCTATGCAGATGGACACCGAGATCTCTCTGCTCATCCACACTATCAAAAATCTTACCATTAGCCCTGTACTCTGTATTCCTGTTACTCCTTCCAAAGTGAATCACCTCACGCTTTTCCGCATTAAACTCCATTTGCCACCTCTCACCACAGCTCTGCAGCTTATCCATGTCCCACTGTAACCTGCAACATCCTCCCGCACTATCCACAACTCCACCGACTTTAGTGTCATCTGCAAAATTACTAATCCATCCTTCTACGCCCTCATCCAGATCATTTCTAAAAATGGCAAACAGCGGTGGCCCCAAAACAGATCCTTGCGGTACACCACTAGTAACTGAACTCCAGGATGAACATTTCCTATCAACCACCACCCTCTGTCTTTTTACAGCTGGCCAATTTCTGATCCAAACCGCTAAACCACCCTCAATCCCATGCCTCCGTATTTTCTGCAATAGCCTACCGTGGAGAACCTTATCAAACGCTTTACTGAAATCCATATATACCACATCAACCACTTTACCCTCATCCACCTGTTTGGTCACCTTCTCAAAGAACTCAATAAGATTTGTGAGGCACGATCTACTCTTCACAAAACCGTGTTGATTATCCCTAATCAAATTATTCCTTTCTAGATGATAATAAATCCTATCTCTTACAATCCTTTCCAACATTTTACACACAACCGAAGTAAGGCTCACTGGTCTATAATTACCAATGTTATCTCTACTACCCTTCTTGAACAAGGGGACAACATTTGCTATCCTCCAGTCTTCTGGCACCATTCCTGTAGACAATGACGACATAAAGATCAAAGCCAAAGGCTCTGCCATCTCTTCCATAGCTTCCCAGAGAATCCTAGAATAAATCCCATCCGGCCCAGGGGACTTATCTATTTTCACACTTTCCAGAATTGCTAACACCTCCTCCTTATGAACCTCAATCCCATCTAGTCTAATAGCCCGTACCTCAGCATTCTCCTTGACAACATTGTCTTTTTCATGTGTGAATACTCCTGAAAAATACTCATTTAGCGCCTCTCCTATCTCTTCAGACTCCATGCACAACCTCCCGCCACTGTCCTTGACTGGCCCTAATCTCACGCTAGTCATTCTTTTATTCCTGACATACCTATAGAAAGTTTTAGGGTTTTCCTTGATCCTACCTGCCAAAGACTTCTCATGTCCCTTCCTGGCTCTTCTTAGCTCTCTCTTTAGGTCCTTCCTGGCTAACTTGTAACTCTCAAGCGTCCTAACTGAGCCTTCACGCCTCATCTTTACATAAGCCTCCTTCTTCCTCTTGACAAGAGATTCGAATTCTTTAGTAAACCACTGTTCCCTCGCTCGACCACTTCCTCCCTGCCTGACAGGTACATATTTATCAAGGACACTTAGTAGCTGTTCCTTGAACAAGCTCCACATTTCAATTGTACCCAGCCCTTGCAGTTTCCTTCCCCATCCTATGCATCCTAAATCTTGCCTAATCGCCTCATAATTGCCTTTCCCCCAGCTATAACTCTTGCCCTGCAGTATATAACTATCCCTTTCCATTGCTAAAGTAAACGTAACCGAATTGTGGTCACTATCACCGAAGTGCTCACCTACCTCCAATTCTGACACCTGGCCTGGTTCATTACCCAGTACCAAATCCAATGTTGCCTCGCCTCTTGTTGGCCTATCTACATACTGTGTCAGGAAACCCTGACACTGGACAAAAACTGACCCATCTAAAGTACTTGAACTATAGCATTTCCAGTCAATATTTGGAAAGTTAAAGTCCCCCATAACGACTACCCTGTTACTTTCGCTCCAATCCAGAATCATCTTTGCAATCCTTTCCTCTACATCTCTGGAACTTTTCGGAGGCCTGTAGAATACTCCCAACAGGGTGACCTCTCCTTTCCTGTTTCTAACTTCAGCCCATACTACCTCAGTAGACGAGTCCTCATCAAATGTCCTTTCTGCCACCGTAATACTGTCCTTGACTAACAATGCCACACCTCCCCCTCTTTACCACCTTCCCTGATCTTACTGAAACTACCCCGAAACTCACTGATGTACACTTTGCTGTTGACCATACACCTCAGCACTCACTGACCTACATTGTACATTTGAGCCATCACCATTGCTCTTACTCACCTAAACTTCTGCACTCGCAGGCCTACACTGTCCCGATCACCCATCATACCCTACACATGACCTACAATGTCTCATTCAAACATCACTGTCTCACTGACCGACAATGGAAACTCATCATCCCTGTTATCACTGGGCTGCACAGTCCGGTTCTCTCACTAACCCTGTACTCACTGAGCTATGCTACCTCATTCGCCTAATACCCTGAAACTCACTGACATACATTTTGCAGCTGATCATACACCTCTGTACTCACTGACCTACATTGCCCATTTGAACCATGGTAATGGTAATCACAATACTCTCACTCCCTAAACTGTTACGTTCACCCATCGCCACTGCACTCACTGATCTGCACTGTCTCGTTAACCCATCACCTCTCTACTCAGTGACCTACACAGTCCTGTTCAACCATCACCACTGTCCACACTGACCTACACTGTCCTGTACACGCATCTCATTGATTGACATGAACTGTGCTGTTCAATCATCACCACTGTACTCACAGACCGACACTATTCCATTTACCCATCCCCACTGTACTCACTAACCAACACTTTCCCCGTTGCACATCACCCCTGTATTCACTAACCGACGCTGCCCCGTTCTCCCATTATTGCTATGCTCACTGACCTACACTGCCCCGATCACTCATCACCTGGGTAAACACTGGCCTCTATTGCCCCGTTCACCATGAAACCTGTACTCACTGACCTACACTTTCCCGATCACTCATCACCCTGTACTCACCGAACACATTGTCCCATTTGCCCAGAACCTCTATACTCATTGACCTACACTGTCCCATTCATCCAACACCCATGTAGTCACTGACATGCACGGACCCGTTAACATATCCCTCTGTAGTCACTGACCTGCACTGCCCCATTCACCCATCACCCCTCTACTTACTGACCTACACCCTCACGTTCACCCATCACCTCTATTTTCACTGACTGACACAGTCGTGTTCACATATCAACCATGTATTCACTGACTTATATTGTCCCATTCACATATCACTGCTGTATTCGCAGACTTACACTTTCCCGTTAATCCATCACCATTTTGCTTATTGAAGTATACTGTTGTTTTTTCCTATCACTCCTACACTCAATGAGCTACATAATCCCATTCTCCCACCATCCTTGTACTCTATGACCTACACTTGTACACTACATCTTTGTATACACTAACCTCTAACTACCTTGTTCACTATCAAGCCTGCACCTCTTTTTCTTCTGCACTCACTGACCTTCGCCCCTTCGCCCACCACCCCCCCGTACTCACTGATCTGTACTGTCTCGTTCACCCTTCACCTCTGTATCTGGTGACCTACAATATCCTGGTGACTCAATGTCCTTGTGATCATTGAACTAACTGTCCCCTTCACCCATCACGCCTACACTCACTGATCTATACTGTCCCGTTAATTCATTGCCTTTGTGCTCACCGAACGGTACAATCTCGCTCAATCATCACTCCAGTACTCACTGACCTACACTTTCCCGTTCACCCATCAGACCTCTACTCATTGACCAACACTCTCCCGTTCACACATCATTTCTGTATTCACTAACCTACACTTCCCATTCTCTGATTAACACTGTACCCATTGACCTGCACTTTCCCAATCATTCATTAAACCTATTCTCACTGAACTACGCTGTTCCCGTACACCCACCACCCTTTTACCCACGGACCTACATTGTCCTTTTCACCCATCACCCCTGTCCGCTCTGACCTCCTCCATGCCGTTCACCCATCACCACTGTACACACTGTCGTACACAGTACCATTCACATATCGACTCTGCACTCACTGACCTACATGTCACCTTCGCACATCAAGCCAGTACTCACTGACCGTTTCACCTAACACCACTGTACTCACTTGACATACACTGTCCAGTTCACCCATTTACCCGGTCACCTCTCCACACAGCGACCTGCACTGTCACTTTCACCCATCACCCCGTACTCACTGACATATTCTGTCCTGTTCAAATATCAGCCATGGAATCACTGACCTGCGCTGTTCCATTCACCCATTAACACTACAATCACCGACCTGCCCTTTCCTCTTCACCCTTCACCCTCTTCACCTGTGTTCTCAGTGACTTACACCGTCCCCTGAAGCCATTACCACCGGACTCAATGACTGATACTGTCCCAATCACCCATCATCCCTGAACTCAGTGACCTGACCTGTCCCATTTAGCCATTACCTTGTAGACACTGACCTACACTGTCCTGTTAACCCATCACTCCTGGACTCAGTGGCCTATACTGTCCCATTGACGTATCGCCCCTGTACTCAACTGACCCACACTGACCCGTTCACACATCACTTCTGTTCTTACAGGCCTACAGTGTTCTGTGCACCCATCAGCCATGTCAGACCTGTACTGTCCCGTTCACTCATCAGCCCTGTACTCACTGACCTATGCTGCTACCACCCATCACCCATACACTCATTGACCTATATTTTTCTGAAGAAGGGTCATGACCTGAAACGTCAACTTTCCTGCTCCTCTGATGCTGCCTGGTCTGCTGTGTTCCTCCAGCTCCACAGTGTGTCTGGCTCCAGCATCGACTGTTCTTACTATCACTCAGTGACCTACATTGGCCCTTTCAGCCATCACCATTGTATTCACTGACCTCCACATTTCCATTCACCCACCGCCCCTGTACTTATGGACCGACACTGTCCCGTTCACCCATTACCCCCATTCTCACAGACCTACAGCGTCCTGTTCACTGAACTGGCCTATGCTGTATTTACAGGCCATTTTAATTTTCTCAGTGTTATGGACTCCTCTATGACCTCTCTCTTCAACTTGGTCTCATTTTCGTCTTGTCCATTCTACATATTCCTCTAATTCCTGCACCACCCCTTCATGTAGGGTCTTGTTCTGAATTTATATTGTCTATTTTTCCCTCTGGCTTTCTCTCTGACCATGGGTGTGGGTTCTGTAAATGCCTTGCAAAGTTCAGATACAGCAAAGTTACGAAGCCTGTATTATAATTCTGTTCCCATTGTTTACTGAGTGATGCTCCATGACGGTCAATGCGTTTCAGCAGCAGAGTCTACGTCTTGCTCTGTGTCTGCCTATTGAACGTCTGAGTTAGACGCTGTCAGCTGATCATGTGACAAGTTATGCTCTTGAAGCATTCTACAGAACAACGCGTCTAACCAGCGGCTCAAATGCTTTGACCGACCTGTTGATTGAAGCGGGAGGTCAATATCGACAAAGGAGAAGATCATTGTACGAACGTTGACAGGTATCTAAGCTAACAGTTCACGCCATTTAGAAAATGTTTATTTTGCTTAAGGACTCTGTGAGGAGATGGTCCACTGTGGTTAAATAAAGGCTGTCAATGTTTCATGGATCGAATCAAAAACTAAGCCATCAACATCGCTCAAAACTAGTGGTAGGCCAGAGGATTGGATTTTTTTTTTGAATCACCAAGGGTTGAATGAAAAGCAATCGTGAGGAAGAAAATTGATAATGTATGTAAATTGGCAAGAAATATAAAAACAAACTGGAAAAGTTTCTCTGTGAATGTAGACAGGGAGTAGCTCAAGTATGTGTGAGACCCTGAGTGGACGAAACTGGGGAATTGAAAATGGGAATATGAAAATTACAGTTAATTATTTGGTCATTGTGATACTGGACAATATAAATATTCCAAAGACACATAAACAAGATACTAACGGAGGAAATATCTAGTAACAGTCTCTTTCTTGCAAGGGACAACATTTTGAACAGAGTAATGCGATGGTCCCTGGGACTTTATGGCCTGTCCCCATGGGCTTTATGTGAAGTGGCTGTAGAGATTGGTTGAAATATTCTGGAGCATTCTGCATTCAAGGAGGGTTCCAGACAATTGGAAAGCGCTAAAGTGATGGCCCATTTCAAGAAAGGAAGGAGACATGAAACAGGAAACTATACACCGGTTAGCTTGACATCCGTTGTTGGGAAAATTCTTGAGTCCATTATTGGGGAAGAGATAGCAAGACACATAATAAAAGGTTATGGAATGCTCTGCCAAAGAATGCAAAAGATTCTTTTGAGCAAACACAGATTATTGCCTGAAAAGGAAAAATGTGTAGGATTACTGGGAGTGGCAGTAGGTGAATTGTTTATTAATAGAGTCAGGAGAGAAATGGCGAGTTGAATTGTCACGTTCTGTGCTGCAACAATCTGTGTCATATGCCCTTGGAGGGGAAGGGCTTACTTTAAGGACTTGAGCTCAGAGCAAGTTATACCCAACTTGGAGTCGGAGACGGGGGGCAAAGACGAAACATTTTTTTAATCTGACAACGTTGTTTGACTTCCTGACTTTGTCAGTAGATTTCCTTCATCCTGTAAGCTGTACATGGGCCAGCATTGCTGCTGCTTTCCTGTATTTTGGTGTTTTGCTTCCAAGAAGAGAACTGATTAATTGTCCTGCTTTAAAGAAGAAGCATCCCTTGGGAAACAGAGGCTAACAAACTGGCCATGATTATATTGCTTTCCAACCTCACGATTGATGCCTGGCAAACTGTATGCCATGACCTTATTGAAACATTCAAGATTGTTAGGGACTTGATGAGGTAAATGTGCAGAGGCTGTTTCTCCTTATGGGAGAGTCTGGGACCAGGTAGTAGAATCTCAGAACAAGGAGTCATACATTTAAGACAAAGAACCGGAGGTCTTTTTCCCTTTCAGACCGTGGTGAACCTACTTGGGGTTCGGTTAGCTCAGTTGGTTAGATGGATCATTTGTAATGCAGAGGGATGCCAACACCATGGCGTCAATTTTCTTACTGGCTGAGATTGCCATGAAGGACTTGCATCTCAACCTCTCACTTTGCCTGAGGCATAGTGACCCTCAGTTTACACTACCACCAGTCATCTCCTTCCAATGAGGGAACAGCCCTGTGGTTCAGCAGGACTATGATAACTTCATTGAAATAACTCCACAGAAGTCAGTATCCTTTCAACAAGACATCTTTCATTTGCACATGGAGAGTCCCTGACACTCATCCAGCTCCTTTAGAGCCAGCTCTCATTGTGAACAGAACCTCTGACATCCCGGTTTATATCTTTCAGCCAGGGATCCCTGATTGGCCCAGATTAACAGCCCCAATCAGGGAACTCATATCTGAGTTCCAGCTGGCTGATCTCATTATGATCACTGCATTTACCTTTTGTGATTCTGTGGAATTCCACACCGCACAGGGCTGTTCAGGCTGGCTCATTCAGTACATTCAAGGCTGAGATGGGAAAAGTTTTAATCAGTAAGAGTAACAAGGGGAAAAGGCAGGAAAGGGGACATCAGAATTATCAGGTCAGCTATGAATGGCAGAGAAGATTCTATGGGCTGAATGGCCTAATTCTGCTCCTTTGTCTTATAGTCTTGTCTCAGTAACATCCTGGTCAAACTCCTCTACACCCATGCCAGTGCAGTCACATCTTTCCTGTAGAGAGTTGGGCAGATCTCCGCACAATCCTCCAGATGTGGCCTAACCAAAGTTCTGAACAGTTCCTGCCCTTATAATCAATGCCTTGAATAATAATATGTCTCGTATGCGTTCTTAATAGTCGTATTAAACCCTCTGCCATCCTCAGTGACTTGTCCATCTGCTGCCTTCCCACCTCCGTAATAAAACCAGTCCCTCCATCTATCTTTGTGTCATTCAAGCTTAGCAATGATGCCCCCAGCTCCTTCGTCCAGATTATTAATTACAACGTGAACAGTTGTGGTCCCAACACTGACCCCTACGGAACTCCAATAGTCACCAGCTGTTGTCCTGAAAAAGACCCCTTTATTCCTAATCTCAGCCTCCTGCCAGTCAGGCAAGTCTCTATAGGAGTCAGTATCTTGCCCCTAACACTGTGGGGTCTTATCTTATTCAGCAGCCTCTAGTCTGGCACCTCATGAATGTCCTTCTGGAAATCCAAATAGATCAAATTCATTGGATCCCCTTTGTCTTGTGTGTCAGCTCTTCAAATAATTCTAACACAATTACCGGGCATGACCTCTGTTTGACAAAGCTGTGCTAACTTTGCCCTATTTTACCATGCACTTCCAAGTAGTCCAAAATCTCCTCCTTAATGATGGACATAAAATCTAGCCATTGACTGAGGTCAGCCTAACCGGCCTATAGTTTCCCATCTTCTATCTCCATCTCGTGTTAAACAGATATTGGCCATTTTCCTATCTTCCCTCTCTCTTCCCTTGAGATGAGTTTCTGCTGTGCCTCCCGAATTACACTCAGAAACTCCAGCCATTGCTACTCCACCTCCTTCCCTGCTCATCTCTCCCTCCATTCATCTCTGCCCAGCTCCTCCGTCGTGTCTTAGTCAGTACTTTTAGTCAATGGTACTATTAGATCTGATTCCAGCTTCGCCCTCTCAAACTGCAGGGTGACATCGATCATAATGTGGTCACTGCCCCCGAGGGACTCCTTCGCCTTCAGCTCCTGAATCAAATCTGCATCATTGTACAACATCAAATCCAGAATTGCCTATTCTCCAGCAGGTTCTACCACAAGCTGGCCCAAAGCAAAAATTTCGTACACCTTTCACAAATTCCTTTTTTTTGGACTCTTGTTTCCAACCTGATTTTCTCAATCTACCCAAACATTGAAGTCCCCCATAATTATTGTAACCGTGCCTTTCTTAAATGGCTTCTTATCTCTTGATTTGTTTTCTGCCTAACATCTGACTGCTGCTAGGAGGCCTGTGCACAACTCCCACAGGGATTTTTATTTCCCTTTGCTTTTCCTCAACTCTGCCCACAGAGATTCGACACTTTATAACCATATCTCACTTTTTGCTCTGATTTAATTTTATCTCTGACTAACAAGGTATCCCTGCTCATTCTGCCCGTCTGCCTGTCCTTTCAACAGGACATATATCCTTTCACATTTATTTCCCAGCCCTGATCCCCTTGCAACCAGGTCTCTGTGATACCCACAATGTTGCATCCACCAAATTCAATCTTAGGTACAAGTTACCCTGTTTTGTGTACTACATGCATTTTAAGTGCAACACCCTCAGTGCTGCATGAACTGCCTCCCTTATCATGCTCGTTCCTTACGTGCAGTGCCTAACTTTAGATTACTGACCCAATCCTTTCGCTCTCTGTCCCATTACTTGTTTTGAAATCTTTGAAAACCTCTCCTGACTTCTACCCCTCAGCTGGTTTCCAGTCTTTATGTCCACACTATGTAACCTTTCCACTCAGGTCCTGGTCGCCAATCAATTCACCTGGAGCCCATCCCAATGGTCCAGTTCCTTCGTGTCCCAATATTGATGCCAGTGCTTCATGAAATGGAACCCCTCTTTCTTGCACCACCCCTTTAGTGACACTTTTCCTTCCCAAATTTTAGTCTTCCTGTCCCAATTTACAAGTGGCTCATGTGATAATCCAGAGTGTGACACTTGAGGTCATGTTCATTGATTTTGTTCCTAATTCCTGATATTCCCTTCACAAGAACATATCTTATTTTATTTCATAATAAGACAAGGGTATAGATGATATCACTGGGTAAATACGATCAAATTAGTAAATCAAACAACTACATCTCCTTAATTATAAGTGAATATTGATACCTATAAATCTGTATTAAATGAATTATTTGGTGAGTCTATCTTTCTGCAAATTATTCCTGAACACATGCTTGAAGAAAACTGGTGTAAAAAGTGCTCAAGTGTTGCCTGGTCAGTGGCAGGAACCCAGGAGTTTGAATAGCAGAAAGTTCCTGTAAAATGGAGATCAGGACACCATCGAATCAGGCAAAATATCATTAAATGGTCTAGCAGGTTTGAAGGGCTGAAAGGCCTCATATGGCTCCTGAATAGCACGTCCGTATGTTTGAAAGAAAGATTCTGCCCATCTTTGTGTGTCACATATTGAGGGAAACAGCCTTTCCTGAACCTAGGAATTGTCTGGAACACTATCAGGAACATTCCATAAGCGACATTGAGAAAAGTCTAGAATTGGCTTTCTCCAGAACATTCCATAACCGACATTCTCCAAACATTCTATAATGGACATTGTCTTGAACGTTCCATAACCGTTATTCTCTAGAATATTCTGTGATCAACATTCCTCGGTACATTCCATAATCGGCATTTACTGGAATTTTCTATAACTGTCATTCTCCAGGACATTCTATAACTGAAATCACTTTTGAACGACTGGGCGACATTTAATTGAACCAATGAAAATATCCAGAGGAAAGAGATCCCATTCCTGGGAGAAGGAGACACTGTTTTGAAGTCCCTCAGGCAGTTAAAGGGGTGAATATGTTTTCCCTGTGTTTACATTTCTTCATTACAGAGGATTGACCACAACTTAGACTAAAAGACAGAAATTTCCAACCTTCATTTATCTTCAAAGCACTGGGAGAGAATCCTCCGGGACAGCAACATTTTCACCGTCCGCATTATGAACTGTAAAGGAGAGGCCTGTGTCTGCTCTCGAGTGATCGCGTGTGTGGGAATGTCCTCGAAACCATCTGTTCATATGGAAGGAGAGATAGTAATGTGTGTTTGAGGAAGGAGTGTTTTTTGTGTTTTACTTCACACTTTTTGTCAGTAATTTAGAACTTAGCATTTGTCGTTTCAGCTCCAATTTCATCAACAAATCACTGAAAACAGTGATGCATTTGAAATTATCACTCTGTCCTAAATCAAACTGTTAACTTTGCCTCCAGGCTGATGTTTAGTTTGTTTGTATGCCTTCTTCACAGCTAACGTAGTGACAATCTTCATCCTGCTTTATAAAGATTGTGGATTGTCTCCATGTGTCAGTCGTTACCTGATGGCCATGGCGGCGGCAGATCTATTGGTGATTATCTTTGACCTGATATTGAGGCACATTCCAATTGTTTATTATGCAAAATCCTGTACTCCATCCCCATATGTAATATCCACGCCGCCCTGCTTTATGCAGCCACTGACTGTTCTGTCTGGTTCACCGTCACTTTCACCTTCAATCGATTTGTGGCCATTTCTTGCCAGAAGCTGAAAAATAAATATTGCAGTGAGAAAACGATGGCTGTGGTTCTGGGAACAGTGACTGTGCTGAGCTGTTTAAAGAACATTTTCTGGTATTTTATGCTCACAGCTCGGTATCGGCGAATGAGCTTCCCCTGGTTTTGTGATTTAACAATCGCTGTTCGTTACTCTCGTTGTCTGGGTCACAATGGAGTTCCTCCACTACATTCTAACCCTGGCTCTCCCATTTCTCCTGGTTCTGCTGCTCAATGTTTTCACCGTCAGACATATTTCAGTGACCAGCAGAGCCCGCAGGAGACTCCGGGCTCATGCCAACAGGGACATTCAGTGTGACACAGAAATGAAAAATCGCAAAAAATCGTTTATGATCTCAGCCAATTTCATCCCGTTATGGTCAACAATAATGGGGTATTCTATATGGAACCAGATGCGGTATTTGGGGTATAACTCTTTGTGTTTAGATACCTTTGCACAGGAATTAGGTTTCATGCTGGAACTCCTCAGTTGCTGCACAAACACTGCAATTTATGCCATGACCCAGACTAAGTTCAGACAGCAGCTGAAGAATGTGCTGAAATATCCCTTTTCCAAAATTCATCAATCAATCAAGTTCTGTCATTAATCAATCTCTCCAGGAGTTTATCATTTCAGTTCAATATTTCACCAATGAAGCAGCCTGTCGCTATGGTAACTGACTGAGGGTAGGGCTGGTTTGTCCAACCTTATCCCACAAGTTACAGAGAGATATTTCAATGTTTCTCTCAACTAGGGGGCCAGTGAGAAAAAGCACCATTCCTTTTACTGTATCTATAACTTCAAATTTAAATAATAAAATCTTTATTCAAGAGTGCCAAGCAGAGAGTGAGTGATATTTTCTTTGTCTTTGTGTTGAAGAAGCTGAGATTGGGAGACACAGAGACACAAGTCCTGGCCCTCAGTGAAGGTGAGGGGACTGGGGCCAAGCTCAGGAATTGGGTTTAATCCCTCTGTCCTTGTTTTCACCTCTGGGTCACTCACTCTGACTAGGCCTTAGCATAATTCATCTCTCTCCACCAACACCCTCTATCTCTCTCTTTCTCCGTCCCCCCCTCTCTCTTTCTCTCTCCATCCGCCTCTCTCTCTCTCTCAGTCTCCCCACACTCTCTACCTCTCTCGTTCTGTACCCCAACTCTCAGTCATCCCCCTCCCTTTCAATCCCCATCTGTCCGCTCCTCTCTCTCTGTCCCCCATCTCTTAATTCCCTCCATCTCTCTCTCACCTCACTCTCTCCCTCCTGTCTCTTCCCAATCTGCCTCATCCTCCTCTGTCTCTCCCTGACCGTCCCTCTCTCTCCCCAAACTCCTTCACCCCCTTCTCTCTCCCTCCCACTCTCCCTCACCACCCTCTCTCTCCCCTATCTCTCTCTCCAATCGCGCTCTCTCCATCTCCCTGTCACTATCTCCCACCTCTCTTCCCCTCACCCTCTTTCTCTCTCTCCCCAATTTTCTCTCTCTCCATGCTCTCTCTGTCCCCTACTTGTCTCTCACCCCTCTCTCCCCCTCTTTCTGTCTCGCTTTCTCTCTGCGCACTCTCCCTCTCTCCCCCTCTCTCTCCACCGCTGACTCTCCCCCATCTCTCTCTAACTCTCCCTCTCTCTGTCTCCCCCTTCACTGTTTCTCTTCACTCCTCTCCCTCTACCTATCTTCCTCTCTCTTGTACCCCCTCTGTCCCCTTTCCCCTCTCGCTCTTCCATCTCTCTCTCTTGCCCATCTCTCCCTCTTCCCACTCCTGTCTCTTCCTGTGTCTCCCTTTCTCCCTCTCTCCCTTCTCTGTCTCCAGATCTCCCTCCTCTCTCACACCCCCACCCCCTCCCCTCTCTCTCCTCTCCTTTTCTCACCCCTCTCCCACCTCTGTCTCTTCCTGTGTCTCCCTTTCTCCCCGTCCTCTGCTCTATCCCCCTCCCTCCTCTCTCCCTCTATCCTGTCTCTTCCCCGCTCTCTGCCATCCTCTCTCCCTATCTTTCTTTCCCTTCTCCCTCTACTCCCTCTCTCCCATCACTCTCAACATTTCCCAGTCATTCTGTCCACCCGTCTCTCTCTCCCACAACCTCTTTCTCTCTCGTTCTCACCGCGGTCTCTCTTTCCATTCTCCCTCTCTCTTGACCTCTCCGTACTCTCTCTCCCCCTCATTCCTCTCCCTTTCTCCCTCTCTCTCCCTCTCCCTTGTCCTCCCTCTCTCACTCCACCTCTATCCCGAACTCCTCTCTTTCCATTCACCCAATCACCCTTCTCTCTGCCCTGTCTCTCTCCCCTCTCTCTCCATCTTCCTGCTCCCTTCCTCCTCCCTCCATCCTACCTTCCTCCTCCCTCTGTCCCTTCTATCTCCCTTTGTCTCTCCCCCTTCCCTCCTTTCTCCTGCTCTCTCTTGCCCTCTCTCTCCCTCTCCATGTCGCTTTCTTTCACCGCATCTCACTTCCTCTCCCCCACTCTCTGTCTTCCCTTCACCGTCCTTTCTCTCTATGCCCCTCTCCACCCTCTCTCTCGCTCTTTCTGCCCACCTTTCTCTCTACCTTTCCCCCCTCTCGCCCCTCTCTCTCCTCCGCCTTTCACCCCCGGTCTCCCTCTTCCCACCTCTCTCCAAGAAAAATGTGAGGTAATGCATTTTGGAAGGTCTAATCCAGATGGAAAATATACAGTAAATAGCAGAACCCTTCAGAGTAGTGATAGGCAGAGGGATCTGGATGTACACTTACACAGGTCACTGAAAGTGGCATCGCGGGTGCAGAAGGTAGTCAACAAGGCATACAGCATGCTTGCCTTCATTGGCCAGGGCATTGAGTTTAAAAGTTGGCAGGTAATGTTGCAGCTTTCTAGAAACTTAGTTAGGCCACATTTGGAATATTATGTTCAATTCTAGTCACCACACTACCAGAAAGGTATGGTGGATTTGGAAAGCGTACAGAAAAGATTTACCAGGATGTTGCCTGGTATGGAGGGCATTTGCTGTGAGGAGAGGTTGGAGAAACTTGTGTTGATCTCACTGGAACAATGGAGTTCGAGGGGCAACCTGATAGAGGTCTACAAGATTATGAAGGGCATGGACATTCTGGACAGTCAGAAGCTTTTTCCCAGGGTGGAAGAGTCAGTTACTAGGTTTAAAGTGCGAGGTGCAAGGTTTAACGTTCATGTACGAGGCAAATTTTTTTCTGGAACAGACAAAAGAAACTCTTGGATCAATTCATTGTCACAATTCACAAAGTAGCAAGAAGCAGCATTCCCTGATGAGGGCCAATCCCATGTGACAGGAGTGGGAGCACCAAATTAACAGCAGGTTTATTTCAAACACAGGAAACTTGTTCAGCAAATGACTGCTTCGAGCATGTTGGACTTGGAGGTAAAATGAACAGTGATGGAGAATGGTCCCAAAGGCTGAAGATGGACAGTTTTCAATGTCCAAAACCTACCAACATCTTAAGAGCATAAGATCATAAGAAACAACAACTGGATAAGGCTATTCCCCGTGGGCCTGCTCCACCATTCAATAGAATTATGGCAGATCTGACATTACTCATGTCCACTTTCCTGCCCTTAGATCACGACCCTTGATTCCTGACTCAACAAGAATCAATTTATCGCAGCCTCAGATGTACACAAGGTCTCTTCCACCGCAGCTCTCTGTGACAAAGAGTTCATACTTTCACAATCCTCTGAGAGAGGAAATTTCTCCTCATCTCAGTCCTAAATGGATGTCCCTTTCTCCTGAGAATATGCCCTCTGGTCGCACACTTTTCCATAAGGGGAATCATCTCAGCATTTACCCTGTGCAGCCCCTTAAGCATTCCGCATATTTCAATGAAATCACGTCTCATTCTCCTAAAATCCAATGAGTAAAGTCCCAAAGAGTTTGGATTTTCCTCAGAAGACAGTAGTTCCATACCGGGGATCAAACTCGTGCACCTTGTCTGAGCTGCCTCCAATGAAATAATATGTCTTATAGAAAGGGACAAAAATTGCTCACAGTACTCCCAATGTAGTCTTACCAGCACCTTGTACAATGTTAGTAAGACTTCCTGACTCTTATACTCCAAACCCCTTGAAACAAGTCGTTATCTGTAGTTCTGTTCTCCCTTCCAAAATGAACTTTGTATTTTTTCCACATTATCCTGCATTTGCCAACTTTTTATCGGTTAATTTAGGCCTGTTAATTTCTCTCTGTAAACTGTATTCTCATAGCCTTCCTTTCTACCTGATTTTGGTTGCCTGTAAATTTAACTGAATTTTACTTCCTCCAAGTCATTAAAATATATTGTCAACAGTTGCAGTCCCAGCACTGATCCCTGTGGAACCTCACTGGTTACAGGTCGCCAGTCTAATAAAATAACACACTAGCCCCACTCATTTATTCTTGTTTGTGAGCCAATTCTATATCCATTTCAATATACTACTACCTCCAAACCATGTATTTTTTTATGACTTAATCTTTTGTGAGGTTCCACGTGGAAGACCTTCTGGAAGTCCAAATGTTACTGATCTACTGCTTCCCGTCTATCTTCCCTGGCTGAGACTTCCTCAAAAAACTCCTATAAATTAGTCAGGCATGATTTCCCTTCCCCGAAGCCATATTGATTCTGCTGTTAAATTATGATTTCCAAATGCACTGCTATTACTTCCTTAATAATTCACTCCAATACTTTTCTAACAATGGATGTTAGCTTATCAGCCTGTAGTTACCTTTTTTTTGCTTCCCTCCCTTCTTGGATAGATGTGTCACTTTGGTCATATTCCTAATCCTCTGGTACTTGCACAGAACTCAAGGATTTGGGGGAAAAAGTGTTACCTAACCTCAGGGGTTTTTAAAAGATTCTGCCTGATTATGCATTACCAGATTCGTGGTTGAACCAGCAGCATGGATTTCAAGGGAATTTTAAACAAGGGATCTTTAAAGTGAAGTATAGACATCACTGGGATGTGAATCCAGGATTGGTCATTCACTAGACTGGTGTTTCAAGCAACTAAACCATGGCATTGCCAAAGTGTACTTTTCTGTCCATCTATATGTCCTTTTTTTTAACCATTCAATCATGGTAGCTTGGTATCTTCTGTTTCAATGTTGCTCAGTGAGAATTTCAATTTCTTTCCGCTTTTGCAAAAAAAAATCTTTCACAGCTGAATCGCCTCTACTGAAAACGCAGAGGAAGAGACAAACCCCTCTTTGATTGGTTTGAAAGTGATATTCTCACCATCTAAATTTACAAGATAAAAGGAATGTGCTCATCCGCTCGGGGCCCATTAACTGCATCCACATACACAAAGGGAACCTCACTAGAGGAACAGGATCATTGTGGTTAAATGATCAGCGGTGATGTATGGATCAGCACAAACAGTCGGCAGTAAAATCTGACCCAATAACACCTACACTGAGCCTTGCATTACCAGCTCCACACTCACTTCCAGCCTCATGGTTCCCAGTCATCACTGCCCCTCGCATTTCTTTTTAATACCCTCGCTCTGCCTCTGAACTTGTTCTCTAATCAGGTCTCTGATTAGAAACTACAACTTTTAAAAACTGATTCAGAGATAGTAGGAACTGCAGATGCTGGAGAATCTGAGATAACACGGTGTAGAGCTGGATGAACACAGCAGGCCAAGCAGCATCAGAGGAGCAGGAAGGCTGATGTTTCAGGTTTAGACCCTTCTTCAGAAATTTCTGGGATAGGTTTCTATGCCCATCCCTAATTATCCCAGAGATGGAGGTGATGAGCTACTTTCTTGAATACTTGAACTCCTTGGCATGTAGGTACAGCCATGATGCCATTGGGGAGGGCATTCCAGGATTTAGACTCAGAGACACTGAAGGAAGATTGATATGTTTCCAACTTAGGCCAGTTAGCGGTTTGGAGGGGATCTTGTGGGTGGTTGTTTTCCCATGTATCCGCTGTCATTGCTCTTTGAGGCGAAAGAAAACTCTCACTGGACTGAGTCTGGTAGTTCTGGACATGTGCTCTGTCTGTAACCAAGAATTCATTTGCATTCAGATTATTTACTTAAGACAGGGTATTTCCTGGCTGGGTATTGTGTCCAGGCCTGGGCGGAGTAAGCACTGAATCCTAACAGCTGGAACACTATATACAGCCTGCATCATTTTTTCACGTCAGAGCTATGTTGACCAGAAACATTTCTCTCACTGTCCTTTGAAATGGTAATTATTTCCACCCTTGGTTTCAATGTAAAGAAAGTGGAGCTGTGATAATCTGCTGTAGTTCAGCAGAAGTTTTATAGAAAAGTATAGATCATGCTGATACTAACAGGGGCATGTTTTCAGGTGCTGAGTTGCAGTGAAACGGCAAATCATCTGACTCCAGGCTCCGGGCTAGAAATGACCAGAAGCTTCTCGCTGTATTTGTTGAGAGCCTTGATTCGAAGTGAGCATGACTCAAAGCATGAAAGTACATTTCACTGGAGTGACTGTGAATGAAATAATTAAGAAGTTCTGGCAAAGAAAGAGACAATGCTGAAGCAGCCACCTGAAGTTAAATGTGTTTTCTTTGCAAGCAAAATTCACTGCTTCTCAAATTCAGAACCATTGAAGCGAAGCAGTGAGCGATTATCAGTGCTGGTTGTTCAACTTATGAATGTTTCCATTTCCACTCATGTCCCTTTTAACGCCACAACACTGCTGCATGTAGGTGTTGGACATGGATGATGCCAGTGGTGTAATTGCTAACCCACCTTGTCGCAGTTCTGAAGATTGTTGGCTCAAGTTCTACATGGCCTGAGTGCAATTTGCAACTTTTTGTATACTTCCAAATTAAGATTTTGTTTCATTGCCCTCAAGTCGAGATGAGGTTTGAATCCCTAATGTTCAGGAATCCTTTCACTGTCTCAGATCAGTAAACCACCAAGAACATCAGAGTCAATGTCCCAGTGGCATCAGAGAAGGAAAGGTGAAGTAATCCCACAAACTACTCATGTGCAACGTTCAATTTTCCAAACCCACCAACCCAATCTCTGCAGCTCTCAGAACAAAAGGGGAACAAAACAGTCTCCAGCTTTGTGAATCCTTATAAACACTTTAGAATTCAAAATCAGAGGAGAATGACGAGTCCGACTGAGCAGAGATATCAGTGCACGTTCCCCTTCTTTAAGAGGCTGGGATATTAACACTGATGTCCTCAGTAGCGTGTAGGGGAGGCAATGGCATAGTAGTATTATCACTAGACTGTTAATCCATACAGCTGGAGAACATTCTGGGGACCTGGGTTCGAATCCTGCCATGGCAGATGGTGGAATTTGAATTCAATAAAAATATCTGGAATTAAGAATCTAATGATGACCATTAATCCATTGTTGATTGTCGGAAAAGCCCACCTGGTTCACTAATGTCATTTAGGGAAGTAAGCTGCTCTGGCCTACCTGTGACTCCAGACCCACAGCAATGTGGTTGACTCTGAGCTGCCCTCTTGGCAGTCAGGGATGGACAATAAATGTTGCCTAGCCAGTGATGTCCTTATCCCATTAAAGAATAAAAAAAATTACTTTAATTAGACCTTGGCTGCTCTGATCTCAATACAACTTTCCTGCCTTTCCCCATAAACCTTGAATCATTTACTGATTAAAAATCTGTCTCTTGCATTCCTCTATATACTTGATAACCGCCTGTGCGGTAAAGAATTCCACAGATTCACAACCGCTGAGGGAAGAAATTCCTCCTCATCTCTGTCTTAAATGTGTGACCCGTATTCTGAGTCTTCGCCCTCTGATCTAAGACTGTTCCAGCAGGGGAAACAACGTTTATACATCAAAACTGTCAAGCCCCTTAGAATCTTGTGTGTGTTCAATCAGCAGCAGGGTTTATCTGCGGCCAGTATTTAGGGGCACCCAAATACTCAGGAGCAGACTAGTATGATTTCTGAAGAAGGGTCTAGGCCCGAAACGTCAGCCTTCCTGCTCTTCTGATGCTGCTTGGCCTGCTGTGTTCATCCAGCTCTACACCTTGTTGTTTCAGACTAATATGTGAGTTGTTCCTGACTCTGTGTGATGCTTTGATCTCTGACGTAAAACCCTCAGTGATTCTGGCAGAGCTGTTCTGGTTTCCTTGTTGTTGCTATGAGGCATTCCTGGTCATTTAACGGTTTATACATGAACAATAAAATCCAC
The DNA here is from genome assembly GCA_024137785.1 of Ginglymostoma cirratum. Taxonomy (NCBI): domain Eukaryota; kingdom Metazoa; phylum Chordata; class Chondrichthyes; order Orectolobiformes; family Ginglymostomatidae; genus Ginglymostoma; species Ginglymostoma cirratum. The sequence goes on along the minus strand of JAHRHZ010000127.1, from coordinate 1,120,034 downwards.
ATTCCCTGACTAGGAATCCAACCTGGGCCGCGCAGTGACAGTAACGAGACAGCAGCCACGTTTGCACCTTTTTGCAAAGATGTTTGGCCTTCTTGATCTAAAATTGTTTTCACTGGCGATAAGTTTCTCCTCCAAAATGATCGAGTCACCGAGTGTTTACAGCACGGAAAGATGCCCTTCGCCCTATTGTGTCAATGCCGGCCATCAAACGTCCATCTATTCTCATTCCAGTTTCCATGAATTGACCTGTCACATTGAGTTCTCTGACGTTTCAAGTGCTCGTCTCAATTGCTCTTCAAAGTCTTGAAGATTTCAGTGGAACACCACAGCGCTTTCGTCAATTACGGGAAACATCACCATTCACTGGAACACAAAATCCACACTTCTCTCCTTGAAGACAGTTCCGAAAGCCAAAGCGCTTTCTCCGAGCTGTTTCTCACTTTCCCGAATGCGTGGATCAGCGTCTGACTTTGTTCCTTAATGTCCCTGGGAAGCGCCTTCAGACGTTTCATTTCATATGCCATATATTGCGGAAATATCAGACTTTTAGGACGGAGAAATAAAGAGACAAATCCCCGCCTTTTATCGTTACACCCTGATATTTTTTTCCTCCTCGACGTTTTAATCTCAAATAACATTACGAATGGAACTGAAGTTAGAGAAGGTAAAACTGTGTTCATTCCCCCTCTCGGAACTAAACTTCGTTTTCATCAGCAGAGGGAAACACAAACACATTGCCCCCGGAGTGACAGAGGCCTCAGGGGAGACAAACCCCCAGAAAGCAAAGGTTTCATTCACTCGGCTCATTTTCGTTTCATTTCAGACTTTAAATTTCCTGAATGCTGAACAATTAATGGAAATAAAAGAATGTAAGCTGCTGGGGATTTGTTTTTCTTTAATCTTGATCTTAGATAATTATTTCTACAGGGACCCGGTTCAAGTCAGAAACGGTTAGTAGCAGACTCGGTGGTATCTGAGATAACAAGCATGGGGCTGGATGAACACAGCAGGTCAAGCAGCATCATAGGAGCAGGAAAGCTTGACGTTTCGGACCTAGACCCTTCTAACGTCAAGCTTTCCTGCTCCTATGATGCTGCTTGGCCTGCTGTATTCATCCAGCCCCACACCTTGTTATCTCGGATTCTCCAGTATCTGCAGTACCTTTTATCCCTTCACAACTCTGTAATGTTTGCCAGTTCCATGCATAATGCAATGTCCTTTGTGTAAAACCAGAGCCTAGTGACAGCAGAGAAAGGAAACATTCAGCCGGTCTCCTGCACGTGTTACGTTCCCCATTATATCCCCGTCTCTCTGCAGTTTATACAACCTCACCTCGTTCATCCTGCCAAACTAGAATGTTCCTCGCGTTCGAACAGTCTCGTCGCTGAGACAGTAAGGCAGAAATGGAACTATGAAAAGAATATTTCATGAGAAATATGAAAGCATTTATTTTACTGTTACAGATAGCAGGAACATGAAACTCTTCAAAAGGTTCCGCTGAGACACGAACTCATAGCTCCTGGCTTGCAGGGCTTGCACTTTAACCACTGAACTGTGGAAATTGAAAGGCCAGATTAGCGCCAAGGTGGACAATAATTGAGTACAGCTTGATAGAACATAGACCATGGAACTTAGAACAGTACAACACAGGAATGGGCCTTTCAACCCACAATGTTGCGCCGAATTTGACACCAAATTAAACAAATCCTTCTTCCAGCACTTAGTCCATATCGGTGTATGCCTTACACATTCATGTGCTTATCTAAAAGTCGATTAAACGTTCCTATCATATCGGTCTCCTTCACCACCCCGCCTCCCCGTCAGCGTGTTCCAGGCTCCTACTATTCTCTTTGTAAAAAAATTGCCCCTCACATCTCATTGGAACTTTTCTCTTTTCACTTTAAGTGCGCAATCATACACAGAGATGAGTGTAACACGGAGGTTCAATGCCAGGAAACCTCAGCGCCAGGAAACCATGTTCAATTCCAGCCTTGGGTGACTGCCTTTGTGGAGTTTGGACATTCTCCCCGTTTCTGCGCGGGTTTCCTCCTGGTGCTCCGGTTTTCTTCCACAGTTCAAAGATGTACAGGTCAGGTGGATTAGCCACGATAATTGCGGGGTTACAGGGATAAATTTGGGGTGCTGACGCTGGTTCTGGGTGGGATGCCCTTTGGAGGTTCGATGTATCTAATGGTCCCTTTCTGCACTGCAGGGATTCTACGCAGTAGATGACTAGATATCCGGGATAACATAAAACAAGTCAACCTGATGTAACAAAACGGAGGCAGGGCCGAGGATATTATGTGAAGAAGGAAGGAAGAATGCAATGACAAATCAGACAAGGTCAGGAATGAAGTAAACAAAGACCTGGTCAATTGCAAATCAACTGCATATGATCCAAAACATTGGAATCTGAAACGTAAATAGCTTTGTTTCTGCACTTAGTCTGTTGTTCATCGCTAAGTCTGAGGGCTCTGTACCTCACTGGGGAGTCAGTTCGGTTCAGTCCCGAGACCGTTAAACTGGTGAAATTATTCGCTGTCTGATGCCTGGCAGAGAAACAGGTTTCAGCAAAATCAGCGTCATATTCAGAACTGCTCAATTGTTTCCACAGAATCAACCAGAATAAATTATTGACACAAAAACAAAGTTGCTGGAAAAGCTCAGCAGGTCTGGCAGTATCTGTGAAGGAGAGAAAACAGAGTTAACGTTTCGGGTCCGGTGACCGTTCCTCAGAACTGAAGAAGAATGGAATAAATTATTGTTGTTCCAGGTGAGGTCATAGGAATAGCTGAAAGACATCACTTCTCCTTCTGTCTGAACATCTGTGAACAACGGCTGAGTGATAGGATCACCATGACACAGACCTGAAAAACATTTTCAATAAAGAAAATGGTAGGAGGCAGGGTGAGTCTGGGCGGGATGCTCTTCGGAGATTCGGTGTGAACTTATTGGGTGAATGGCCTGCTTCCACACTGCAAAGATTATATGATGATCAAAAGACCAGGGAGGTGGATGTTTCAAATTCAGACCCCATGGTTGGGAACTGAGAGAGACTGTGGACTGTATTTAGTCATAAATTGCCTGTAAGAAATGTCTCCCATAAAACCCAAACACCGACCAGCAGCATTATCTTGTCCGCTCTGTATAAGGAAGGTGAATATTTAAAGGCACATGTTCTAATTTCTGTTATCAAATATCTGCTGCCGTGTCTCAGGATGTTCTTACCTGACGGTCTTGTGTCCCCAGTGGTGCAATGAGACGGGGAGTGGGTGAACTACCTGTCAGTGAATGGAAAGTCCCTGAGCTGGGCCTTAGTACTATTGGGAGATTGCCTCCCGTTAAAGAGAGAGCAACAATTAAATGTGTGTCTGTACTTCAATTCTTTCTCAGGATGTGGGCGTCACTGCCCATCCATAATTGCCCTGGAGAAGGTGGTGGTGAGTTGCGTCCTTGAAATCTGATGACCTTGGAGGACAGGGACCCCGGAGCCTTGTTAGGAAGGGGGGTACAAGATTTTGACAAAGCGACACTCATGAAATTGCGATGTATTTCCAAGTTAGGATGGTGACTGACTTGCAATGGCAGTGTTGTAACCTGGAAACTGTGGATTTTCCACTGGGGTTAAAATTGTATCAGAGATGCTTTCTGATGAAGGGTCTAGGCCCGAAACGTCAAGCTTTCCTGCTCCTATGATGCTGCTTGGCCTGCTGTGTTCATCCAGCTGCACACATTGTTATCTCGGATTTTCCGCTGGGTTTGGTTTATTCCCAGTTTAATAGCTCCTCGAGAATTCCATTGATCTATCCATCTGGAAACCTGTAACACTGAATCCAGTGAGGTTTCCCTTGTGGGTCAGTGAACTAATGAACTGAAACTCATGCCACATTTTATCTCAGTGATCCATCGACCTCATCTTATAACAGTGAAATCTCTTGTTACTAAATAAATAATTATAGAAAATCAGTTCTCCCTATAATTGTAACCGAGTTTCAGGCACCATCAAATTAGGCCTTGTATCTAAGATGTTGTTTCAATTCTACCTGCTGGGCTTTGCTCTTCTTTGTGTCTGAGCAGCATATGTTTAATGGCGCATCATCTCCAGATTCGGGATTGCAGTGAGAGAGAACGGTGAGTACAGCATTGGCGATTTTCATTCATTTGTTCACCGTGCCCGGGAACACAGCGATTGGAGGGGATTCAGACAAGGCCAGGATGAGGTGTGGGTCGGTTCTGTATGAGAACAGAAGTGTGTGGCACCGCTCTGCTACATTCTAAACTGCTCGATGTTCAGAAGACTGTGCCCACCTTGTTCCCATCGCTCCAGTCCCCTCGCTATATCCATACACTGTAGCTGTGCAAGGTTCTCATTTCCATGTGACCTTACAATATCTTTCTGAAAATTGCCACTGATTCTTTTTCCACCGCCCTCTCATATTGTGATATATTTTTAATACAGTTCAGTCTGTAACAGGACTTTTTTTCCAACTCTTTTCAGCTTTTTTCCTTGGGTTACCAAACTTCTTCCCTGTGAAAACTATTTTTGATGGTCTATTCCATCATCCAAGTTCACGCAGAACTCATATAATATCAACAGCATCAGAGCTCCAATTGGGCATAGATCTTTGGTGTTCAGACTCTGAAATTATTGAATTCGATAGAGTCCTGGAGCCTGCAGGTTACCCAAGCGGAAAGTGAGACGATGCTCCTCCAGCTTGCGCTCAGCCTTGATGCAGGCCCAAAACTGAAATGTTAGCCAGAGAACACAGTAATGTGCTAAAGTGTCAGCAATTGAAACTTCGGTGATTATGTTTGGTAGTTGTACAATTTGTGAATATTACCACTCCCGCTCCTGTTAACACCGCAACACTGCAGCATGTAATTGAAAGCTGTGGGCCAGGCCAGGGTCGCAATAGATCAGGCGATTGTAGGTTCGACTCCTTATTTGGATTTAATTTGAAGACTTAATTTGAAAATTGCATATCGCTGCCCCACTACACCGTTAATCCAATGTCAAACCAAAAGCCACATGGAATGAGCAATGTTGGCTACAGCAAAGGGAAGTATGAAAACGCTGCAAACTTTTTAACCATCAGATACATTTTCGGGACAGTTCAAAGCATGGGTAATATACAGTCATAGAGATGGACTCAGGTTTATATCGATCCCATGTAACCACCGGCTCTTTTGTTCCTCTAACTTCAGAACTCGACTATCTGCAGTTCCAGTGGCTAAGTCGCCGGTGATATTAACAATGTCAGAAGAGGTTTTGCTGAAGTTAGGTCGTGAATATACAGCCGTGCATATCGATACCATGCAATTGCACCAACAAAAAGTGGAACAACGCCTTAGCCGGATCAGTAGCAAAGCTGTATGACGGGAAAAATTTTTCTGGAAATGGCTGCTGACTATCCTACAATGTCTGGTTATCTTAGGGTAAGCAGCCTGGGTGTAGAGGACGGAAAGATCGATGACTGTACAGCGCGGCATCCATCAATTAGAAGTGAAGAGACTGTGAAAAAAACAGTCGTGAGTGATTGCATCTGTCTGCATTAGTGCTTTTATGAGCAGGGTTGGTTTTATAAAAAGGCCTATTGAGAACAAAGATTTACAAAGTTATTTTTCCTTTCAAATCTTCACGACATGGTGTCTCTACCGTACAAAATTAAATGGCCGACTCTCACACTCGAGCATCAGTAACATCTGAAGTTCGATACTTCAAGACTGAATTGAACTGATTGATGATCCGTTTTCTCGGTACTGCATGGTCCGGCGAATGTATTGTGTTTGCCAATGCAGGATTTTCCCTGCTACTGGTGTGGAACAGGTCGATGATACGGTGTCTCCCTCGGTAACAACCAGTGTCTCTGAAGAATTATGATACCACTTCACTGTCAGTTGCAGTTTGGAAGTCTCTAGATATACAGGAAAGTCATGAACTTAATATAAATGGCAAAGTCGCTAGGTTTACCAAACCGCTCTCTCATTGGAGGTAGACGACTTGTGGTTTTTGAACCCAAGGGTCTGAGAAGGAAAATCCTTCGTGATAAGTGTAGCCAGTGCAGGAATTGAATCCATGCTCTTGGCATCACTCTATATCGCAATCCAGTCAAATGAACTAAACAACAGTCACACTTGTCAGAGGATTAAGGCCAAAGAAAGCTCCTGGAGGAGGCAACGCTGATTTATCTGAACACTGCAGCCACCAGACCAATATCTGTGGGATTTGTGATCACAAAGTTGGAGGAAGGGATCTCCTGTAATGTGCAAAGATGTGGAAAGATCGTCAAAAAACGAACTGTGGGATAATGCACCACTAATTAGTTTATGAAGTAACTGTGGTTTAATTTAAAATCAAAGAACATGATTCTTCATTTGTTCCGAATGTATACTTGTGAATTGCATTGTCTTCTCTTATATTTTACTGATAACCCTGTGACTCTTACTCTGGGAGACCTAATTACCGTTTGTTTTTCGATGTGCTAGTTCGCTCTGGTGGACACTAGCTGAAACTCTCAGGGTGGGTTTTTGTATGGGGTCTTCGATATCTTTGCAACACTCTGGGCTTCATGGCACAGAAATACACGGCACTATCGGAGACAAGAGCTCAGGCGATAGTTAAATGAATTGATTTGGCTTCTTTGTTGCAAAGAGAAGAAAAAACTGTCAGGGAAATCTTTGAACATATCACTCGAGCTATATATCATCAATGAATGTCTCGATGATTCGCCAGGGAACTGGATGTACCAGAACAAAGTTGGAGTATCAGATGCTCCGTAACCGCAGTTCAGCACTGTGGCTTTCCTTCCGGAACCATTACTACACAGCGATCCTGGAACACCTCATCTTTGCCATACTCCCTGCAACAAAATGTAGAATTGATAAAACGTCTGGCTTGAATATAATCCACGACACAGAAACTGGTCTGTTAAGAATAGATTTACCACGTAGCATGATTGACATAGTAAAGAAAATTGTGTGAACAGCGTCCTTGATTTATACCCCCCACAGGAATGACAGAATTCTTTAGTAAAATTCACACTTCCAATCTGAAATAAAAGAGCAAACTCAGATGAAGGGATGGCTTCAATTAACAGTAAACTGAGGGCGACAGTCCAAGAAACAGGGTGGTTGACCTCTCAGATCGGACTAGAGTTACACTCCAATCAGTATTAGCTATAGCTCATTGCCTGCATCGGCCTGTTTCTTCGTCTCCCCGCTGTTTTTCTCTATTTCTCCTGCTCTTTTTCTGTCTCCATGCTGGTTTGATTCTCAGTCCTCTGATCTGTCTGTGTCTCCCAGTTGCAGGAAAGTGCAAATTGTAGAAAACCCAATTCTTCCCACATTTGCATTTAATCGAGTTCCTCAAACGCAGTGCAACTTTCAAGGAAACAGTCATAATAGGCAAAATATAATAATTCAGTCAATTGGTCAAGTCTAAAATTGAAACATCTAAATTGAAATCCTATTTTACTCGGGGTGCGTGTGAATCAGTTCGTGAATGCCTGTGTTTCAGCTATTTCTGATCGTGTTCTTTCCTTCTGTTTATCTCCATATCTCCAATCGTGGTTGGCTTGTTTTCTTTAGCTCGATTTTCCTCCTTAAAAGCCAGTCTGTCTCTTTACTGGAGAGTGTCTCTCACAGTTTTCTTTGGCAAATAAGTCGTTAGCCGACAGAGGGCATTCAGCAGAGAGTTACTTTGCTAATTCTGATCCAGGGCAGTAGTTATTTTAGTTATTATAATCGTAAGCACAGGCTGATTAACCAAACAGCAGGAGAGGCCATTCTGCCTTTTGAAATTGTGGCGTGTCTATAAATGGGTATTCCAAATGTTGCATGTCCTGTTCTTCCCAAACTGAAAGTGAAAGGTTGACATTTGTAAATATTATTGTTATTTCGTTTAGAACAGGATTAAAAAATAACTTTCTGAAATAGAACGGTTAGTTTGAATTGCCCTTTGTACAGAATTTGGAATTCTACAATAAAACCAAGCATTTTCAGCATGGCTACATGACAGCGAAATCATGTCTGACGAACTTGCCGAAGCTTTTGCAAAAGAGGCAAACAGGATAGATAAAAATGAACCAACAGAAGTAATATCATGCGATTTACAAAGTAGTTTATTAAGGTACTGCGCATAGATCTAATAATAAGATAAGAGCCCATGGAGTTGGGTGCAATAGAAAAGCATATTAAGAGATCTAGCCAGCTAATAGAAGGCAGACAGTTGGAATAAAGGGGGTATTTTCAGGGTTGGAACCTGAATTACTACAGAAATAAGTGTTGGTTTACAATAATTAACAAGACATACTAAGTGTGCAAATGGCACATAACAGGTGGAAACGCAAGTTGTAAGGATGACATAAAGAATCTGCAGAGAAATACAGGCAATAGTTCTTCAGAAAGAAGGCCTGGACATCTGCGCAACCAAAATCAAACAAGGTTTTCTTCTTTAACCCTGCTTTGTAAATAAGAATTTCTCCCTAGGTAACGATGGTGATTGTAACATAGCTCGAAGTATTTCTACTTAGGTGGCAGGCAACTCAACACTGATTGGAGTCACTACAGCACATTTGGTGACACAAAGAAGTGAGTTCAGCACAACATGAGACATGAGCGCAGATTATTGTGATTGAGAATGAGAACAGGTGCCTTCAAATCTCTGAGGTTTCTTTTGCAACAGACAGGTTAAAGAACAGCTTTTTCCTAATTATTATCGGACTTATGAACAGGCCTCAAATATTAGAGTTGCGCTTTATCTGCAACTTCTCTGAACTAATCTCTCAAATGTTAATTCTGCTCTCTCTTTCTACATGTTCTCTGTGATTGTAACACTGTATTCTACACTCTGTGCTGCTACCTTGATGCATATTGTATGGTACGATGTGCCTATATAGGACTCAAAGCAACATATTTCACTGTATCATGGTACATATAACAATAATCAATCAATCAATCTATAGTAGCAATATGTTATGGCCAAGGCCAGACCCTCCCAAAATATTTTAAGAAGGTCGACTAGACTCTAACTTCCTTTGATTATAAAGACGATGTAAAGTGCTCTGTTCCAGATGCAATTCGAATGATCAAATGACTGGGTGTTGAGCAAAACAGAATTTATTCAAATGTTACAGTTAAAATACAACAAAAGAAATAACTTAAATCTGTTGGAAAACTTAACAGAGTAATAGATGTAATAATTCTTAAGAATTATACGTTCCGGAAGAATAACTTTCCTTAAATATGCCCCTTGGCACAAGGCAAATTCAAAAATCAGATTTTCTCACATGCAATGTCTGCAATAGGAAAAGAAACCCCAACTTCTATCTGTGACTGAGAGAGGCGAAGAAATATCTTTTACTTCTTCAAAACTCTAGCAGCCTCTGCCAAATCTAAAAGCAAGAAAAAGAAACTAGAAATCTTGGTCAGCAAGGGCTGGCCACACCTGTTGTAGGCAGAACCATCAAACAAGGGCATTGAGTTCTGTGTTCAGCAGTACAAGCAATCTTTATTCAGGGCTCATTTGTTAAATACGTGGGAGACGCCAGAGGCCACTCCGAATCTAGGTTTCACATGGAGCCCAGTTGGCCTCTCACATACAGTCCTGATTGGAGGTCTGTGACACTGTGGATTCCCCAGCTGAATGCAATATTTTTATACTTTTTGCATTACGATAATGTTATTGTTAGCCACATCCCCCTAATCTATTCATCCAATCCAGTAAATCCACGATTAATGGTGAACAACTCTATGGACAGATGTAGATCCTCCCATAATCTCATGATGTCTACCAGATACCTTTTATCATCTGACTTTGGGATCTTACAATGCTTTTCTGACAATTTTATTCCTTGTCAGACATTTGTCAGCTGCACTACATTATTTATGAATGACCTAAATATTTGTTTATCACTAAGTACTCTTCCAAATTCTGTACCAACTTTAGTATGGCAGATTAGGAATAGCACTAACTTCTATCAATTGTCATCCAGTCCTTAAAATCAACTCTAATATAAAATTACGACAATTCTGTGACACAGCTGACAAATTGAGACCAGCTCCTCTCTCTCTTCAACTTGACAGATCAAACAAACAGCTCTTCTGACTTGCAACTGCAATTAATGACCCCTGCTATTTGCATGCTGTAAGTAAATTTGAAACTAATGTTCCATTTTTAATAAATATTTACTGTTTCTACTCTAAACACTTCCCATTATTAATTATCTTTATCAATAAAAAGCATCTATTTGAATTCCACTGATGAGGGTAAAATTCAATCACTTTACAACTTTACCAAGTCATTAAATGAAACTTGTTTAGATTCCACAAACATCTAGGGGAGCTAACCGCATTGTCACTCTGCATTTTGCAATCTGTCTTTCTTACTCATCCCTTGATCTTGGATGCAATAATTTGTTCAAAGTATCTATACCTGTACTTAAGTTTCAATCATTTATCTCTCCCCAGTCGTGAACTTTCTTTTTACAAACTTCCTCTGTCTTCCTCCTGTGCCAATGGGTTTTTTGGAGGTCTTGTTTACAGCATTTATTACCGTAACGTCCCTAATAATACCTCTTTACCGCCTGCAAATATTTGCCCATTTGACACTAATTTGTTGCTTGTCTTTCTAATTCTACAATTACCTAAACAGTTCAAAATACTGCAGGATCAGACTTGTACTTTTTTCTTACTAAGTAATAAGCTTGGGGCTGTGGCGAAATTAGGCTCTTCAAAAATGCCTCTTATTAAAATGCTATCAGAGATAAAAGGTACTGCAGATGCTGGAGAATCCGAGATAACAAGCATGGGGCTGGATGAACACAGCAGGTCA
>JAHRHZ010000127.1:1074774-1104203 GCA_024137785.1 Ginglymostoma cirratum | reverse complement strand
TTAGAAATCAATCTACCCAAATATTCAACCTGCTGCTTACAAAACTGTAATTTCTTTCTGGACACCTTATGACCTCCACATGCCAGCTTCTCTAGGAGAAAAAGGGTGTCCTGCTTACATCGCTCCTGACTTTCTGAGCAGACTAATAAATCATCAACATACTGAATTAGCGTACTTTCCAACACCATGCCCTCTAAATCTGCCTTTAAAAATTGGTTGAAGACATGTGGTGAATGCTTAAGTCCCTGCGGCATTCTAGTGTTTGTGTATTGCTGACCCCTGTACATAAAGGCAAACAAATACTGGCAATGCTGTGCCAGTGGAATGCTAAAGAAAGCCGAACATAAATCAACAACTGAAAACCAGGCTGCCTGTGGAGGCACATTAGTCAGCAGTATGGGCGGGTTTGGAACCACCGCTGGCCAATCCTCCAGCACCTCATTTACTGCTCTGAAGTCATGCAGAAGCCTCCATTTTGATCCATCTGCTTTTAAGACTGGTAACAATGGAGTGTTACAGGGACTATTCGTCTCCCTAAGTACCCCTGCTTCCAGTAATCCCTGTATTGTTGCTGCTATTCCTTCCTCTGCTTCTGGTTTTAAGGGATATTGTGCCCTTCTAGGTGGAATAGCTCCTTTTTTTAACCGATCTCTACTGGATTTGCTGACTTCACTTTCCCCACATCTGTGTCATGTTGTGACCATAAAATGACCGGCAATGTATCCAATCGCTCATCCTTTTGCTGATCATTTTCTTCAACTGTTACTGGCATACACCATTGGGGAGTCACCTCGACCTCCTTTGGGTTCCCTATCATGTCTATCCAATTCTGCAATTCTAGCATAATCATCGCTCCCAGATTTCCAGACCCCTGATGCTGTTATTTGCCAATCACTGATTGTTTCTGCTCGCTTTACCATGGGTCCTAAGTCTTTGGACTGATATCCCTCATTTACCAACAATGTCACATGAGGCGCGGCTCCTGGCACACTGTACCATTTTTCCAGGAATTCATTTTCCCTTATTTGCAACACCGCTCCCTGCTTTCCTACTATTATAGCTTCACTTCTTAAATGCTGCTGGGTAACGACTTCATCATGCCATCACCTCTCCAGTGTTTCATTCTGAGTTTCATCAAATATTACTGTACAACGTAGCTCACACTTGGGTGGTTTAGCTTTGGGTAGTAATGCTAGCACTTCTGTTCTCCATTTTCCCCAAATATTCCAAATGTAGCACTCTATGTCTCCTATCCAATAATCATTAGCATTTCTAACTTTCTGCATCACTAACTGGGTACTCGCTTGTTCTACACTTAAACCTTGCTGAGTACATTCTAATTTCAACTCTAGTTTTAGCAGAGCATCTCTACCTAGCAAATTAAGCGATGTTCCTTTGGACACTAATATTAGCAAGAATATTTCTCTGCCTTCCATTCTTAAACTCACTGGAGCTGTAAATTGTGTTAACTGTGATTTCCCCGAGAACCCTATTGTTTTAACAAATTTTCCTGACACGGGAAGGTGGGAGCCATATTGCGGTTGCACGCAAGTATACGTGGCCTCAGTGTCTATCATTAGTGGCGTCAACCGTCCTTCTAAACTGACCTGTATGATAGGTTCTTGTTCAGCCTCCCGAGTTATCACAGGGTATTGTCCCTTCCCACCTGGGTTCTCTGGGCACCCCTAGCACATCCCATATGGGTTGACAGGTCCCATTGGGCCCGGAGGTACTTGTGGCGAGGCAGCCAGGGGTCCTTTGCACATAGGACCATTATGGGACGGGGAGGACCAAGTCCAATATGGGCAATTCCTTCTAAAGTGGCCTGGTTGATAACACCCCCAACATATTATTTCTGGCCCTCCCTGAGTCTGACTTCTCACCATATTCTTTGGCCCCCCCACCTCTTTGCCCTTGTCCTTGGGAACCCCAGGTCTGTCTGGTCTGTTGTTTAATTTTATTTTTCCCCAAGTAGGGCATCTGTGGGAAGGTTCCCCCAAAAATGTTCATTGTTGGCATGGGGTTTTTCAGCCCTTGTCTGGCAGGGTGAGAGGGTCCCCCTTGAGTTGGCATTCTGTCCTCATCAGTGTTGACCATTGAATTAGTCATTACAGGCAACATCTTTTTGCCCTTCTCTTTCTCTTTCTTTTTGAGCTCTTCAAGCTGCATTTGCGCCAGCTTCCTTTGCACTTCCTCTTGTTGTTCGGACAGTTTCTTTCTGTCCTTTCGGAATTTATCGACAGCATGGACTACGTGGTCTCTGAACTCTTGGTGGGCCATTGACATTAGGCCCACCACCTCCTCTAGCCTCGACCTGACTTGAGAGGGCATTGCATCAACGACAGCAGTTCGGAACATCGTGGTCAACAGTTGGTTACCCTCTGTGTCTTGTTCTGTTTCCAGCCTCCACTTTCTTAGCTGACTTTCCAAATAGGCTGCTGGGTTTTCAGAGTCCCCCAGTGGATCCCCTCTCAGAGCTCTGGGATCAATCTTAGGCAGATAAAAGTCTCTAAGGGCCTGCCACACCCTTTGCCTCACTTGATCAAACCCAGCCCCGTCAATCATCGGGTTGTCCACCACATTCCTTAAGCCGGCTCGGTCCGTTATTTCTCTTAGTTTTGGGAACCCCATCACCTTTACCAGTAATGCCTTCAAATCACCCATAGCCAACAATCTTCCTGTAGTTTTATCTTCAAAGGCTCTAATCCACTTCCCTGCCCCCTCATGTAAACTGGGCAACACATTCTTCAGCCCTTCCAGATCCTGGGTCCCCCAAGGAATGTATTGCGGCTGTCTTTCCCCTTTTATGGGTAGTGGCAGCATCTTTCCCTGTAGGGACTTCGTTCCTCTGCTAAGACTGCCACATTGTGATTCCTCTTCAGATTCTGATTCTGACTCTGTCTCTAAGTCCTCCCAACCTTTTCTCACTTGCCCCGCTCGGATCCCTTCTCTTGTCTATTCTTTCACATTCTCTTTTCCCTTTGTCACGTCACTTCCACTCCGTTTCCGCCCAACGTTCCTCATATGATTCAGATATTCCTCATATTCCTTTTGTTCCCTTAGTGTGCGCAATATGTTAATTGCATGCTTCAGTTCCTGTTGTTCACTTTGTATATTCTCCATTTCTTTCTGCCTTGCCTTTTGCTCTGTCTCTCTTTTCTCCCTTAATGCATTCTTCTCTTTTTCATTTCTTCCCCATTCCAACTCCCCTTCTAGCTCTACCGTTCCCTTTATTACTGGACACTGTCTTGTATTCTCGCCGTCTGAATAGGGAGGGGGTCTATCCAGTTCTTCCAATTCTGGATATAGGGAGGGATTCTTTTCCTGTCCCTTCGCTTCTAAAGGTTGTTTGATTTGTTCTTTGGCTGCACTCCTGGTCACAACTGGTGCTTGATAAGCTCTCCTCAACTTTTCCCCTGCTTCCCTAAAAAGTTTTAGTATCTCTGCTTCCTTCTCCCTCTTCTGACTCCTCTTCTTAGATCTATCCCTGGGTTTATAATTTTTAATTAAACCTTCCATTTCATCACACATGTTCACGGCAAATGTTCCTTCTTTTGGCCATTTAGTGAGTAATTTTTCAGTTCTTTTTTCCTAGTTCTCAGAAATTTTTACCATATCATTTCTCACTACTGGGAATTTTTTACTCAGTATTTCAACTGCAGTCCTTTTGTCCATGGTCAAAACCAAGACAGTTTAACTATTAGTCAGTCCTACTCTTAATTCGATACACAGGTTCAGTTGCACTACTGATAAAATGTGCTTTTCTTTACTTATTCTGCCCGTACAGACCCCTGCCCTTCCAGGGCGGTATCCACAGAACGTTACGTACACTACTAGTTAAAACAATGTTTTCTCTACTTGTTCTGCCCGTACAGACCCCTGCTCTTCCAGGGCGGTATCCACAGAAACTTACAGACACCACGTGGACTTTTTAATTCAACCAATCGCTTCGTTCTATACATACTCACCCCGTTCCCCACTGCGCAGTTTTCTTGAACAGTTCTCCGCGTCTCCTCCAGTTACAATTTACCACCCGCTGTTTGGATCTTTTTAGAGCGGAGAGACCCTTTGGCAGTTTCCCCGCACTTCCGAGTCCCCGAGGACCCCCCGATCTAACAGAATGCAGTCCGAATTAGCAGCAAAACGCTTACCTTTTTTGGTTGGGTGCACCCTTATTCTGTCAGTCTCGGGCGTGTCCCCAGTGGACCGAGAAGCGCCTTGTTGCTGCTGCCCCTTTCGGGGTAGGTCCCTTCACGCACCCTGCTCGCGGCGCCAAATTTGTCGTGGAGAATCACCAGGAGACATGGAGAATTCTTCAAGAAAGTAAACTTTTATTCGCAAACAAAAGCTGTGACAATCAGAAAGTAGTTTCCAGATCGCCCGCACCCCTCAGGGCCTGTCCTTCTTTATACCTTTTCTCAACTATCATGTTTTTCTAAGGTTATCAGTATGACCAATTGTATCAGCCCATGTTATCTCTCCAAGACTGTTCATCTTCTAAACTGCCCTGTGCTTCAGTGGTGTCTGTCTTTTATCACACTAAATCACTGCATTCCTGCATTCCACCTGCCACAATGGTTTCTGTAACCTCTCCTTTCATGCCACGTGGCTTGACTATCCTACTTATATTACGCTACCATTATTTTCCTCTAAGTGTACAATCGTATATATCATTTCATCCTTTTGGACTATCCTAAGCATATCGTGCCACAATGGTTTTCTCTCTCTCTAAGGTACAATTGTATATATCATTCTATTATTTTATGTATCATTCTATTATTTTATGTATCACTTCATCTATTCTATATATCACTTCATCTACCTTGCCATTTTATATAGCACTACCTTGCCTTATATTTTATGTATCACTTCATCTATTCTATATATCACTTCATCTACCTTGCCATTTTATATAGCACTACCTTGCCTTTTATTTTCCATATATTCCCCGCTTTGAGACCTACTGGTCTCACTCTAGAGAAAGAAGACAATAAGGCTAGGCCCCTCATAATGACCAATGGGATGTTGCAGGCCCATAAAGTGGGCAGAGCCAATGTTTAGGGGTCAGAAGCCTTACAGGGTTCTCTCTCCGCTCCTTGAGTCCCTGAGCCAAAAACCCATCCGTCAATAACCAGAACAGGAAAAAAGACCCGAGGACCCGTACAATCTAAATGCGCACATTGCATAGAAGTAACTCAGCCGCCTTCGTCCTGAAAAGCCTTCTGCACCATATCGGACGTCAGATCATAGTAATAGAGCGGCAGAGCGTTATCAGACGGGGAAGAGTGTCCAGACATCGTCGGAACAACCCAGAGCTGTCGTGCAGTGAGACACACTAAAAGATACTTAATTAGAGGTAAAGCACAGCAAAACGCAAATGCGGTAACAAGCAACACGACACCTACGATAATCTCAATCTTAGCGAACCAAGCTCCCCACGCCCCCAATGCGTTGTCCAACAATCAAAAACCTCATGGCCAAAACCAGCATTGTCCTTGAGCTCCTCCATTAGCTTCTTTAGCTCTTCCATTGTCTTAGTAAATGACCCCCCCGGACTAGTGTCATTAGGTATGAAAGTACAACAGTGTTCTCCAGACATGACACAAACTCCTCCTTTCTCGGCTAACGTCCAGTCCAGGACCTGCCTATCTGCCAGGTCATCTTTGTAGTTGCATCCAATTGCTCCCCCAAGGCCGAGAGGGCATCATTATTGTAGTTAATAAATCTTTGGTGGTTATAATAGATATAATTAACCCATTCGGCATTCTTGCTAATACTTACTTGCGGGAGAAGAGACTTGAACCCCGCAGCAATCTCGCTTCGGGCCTTGAATTCGTTGGGGATGCCCCTTAGCTGACCTATGCTATCAATTCACACTGCTGCGTCAGGGGCATAATCTCGCTTAGGACGATGTAAAGTTGGCTGCGACAGAGTGTCAAGTTAAGCTTGTGGTGATACAACAACCTCATGAAGGAGCATTACTCGAGTGCAGATACCATCCCAGTCAGAGGGAAGTATCGGACATAAGCCCCCTTCCTGTCCACACAGCCACCAGGTATCTGCTAACGGGATTTGCTGAGAGTGCAGAATGGCACCAAAGGTTGTGGAGATCTCATTGTCAATCGTATTCCCACGTCAGCCTTCAAAATGGCCTACTGGTGCAGAGCCATTTCATTTGAAACATTCAAAGCTCAAATCCTCACGCACCTTAAAATCAGCTACGGGGAATGGGTGGATAACTTCACTAGTAGACCAAGGAGTACTGTAGCCATACCATTGTTGGAGATGCCGTCTCCCTGCGTCATCATGTTGATAGAATGTGGAGGCATGGAGGAGGAGGCACCAGAAGGGACAACGGGGCCACTTATATGATGATAAATTATTTGGGTCAAATGGTTGTCCGGGATTTTGTAGCCGCCATTGGGTAAGTTGTTGTAGCCGCCATTGGGTGCAGGTGGACGAGTTATAAGGCATAGGGACAACGAAATATGATGGATTTGCCTTATCACACAGGAAACAGTCCTGTCTGGCCAACATCACTGCTGTATAATTCACCCATTGATACCAGTAGTTGTTCCGGGCCCGTGCCCACGCTAAGAAAGTGGGCTCTGCACTTCTTACCTCTCTATGCCTTCCGGCCGGCACAATATTAACACTATCAGGCCAGATCTGCCAAGTCTGCCATGTTGATGGTCTCCCAAGTCTGCACATGGGTAGGAGGGGCTAGCAGTGGGAGGGGGAGTGGCAATGGTCTCCCCCACTCCATCCCCGGCCACTTCATCAGAAGAAGGACTACCTGCCACCGACCCATTATCAGCAGACCTTGAGTCATCAGTATCCCCAAAAATCTTACTTACCAGCTGATCAAAATCGCCCCTTGGAGCATCGGCTTCCTGCCCATCCTGCCCATTCGCAATCGTCGCCTCCTCACCCATACTCACCTCAGCTCCGGAGTCAAACTGCGCCCGTGGGACAGCTTTGGTGCAATGAATGAGGTGGTACCATGTATGTCGTCCTTCCACTTGGATGGCAGTGGGTGACGCCTTGGTTACTGTGAAGGGTCCCTGTCTCCTCGGCTCGTTCCACTTCCTCCGGAAGACCCGCACGTATACCTGATCTCCAGGTCGAATAGGTCCTTCCTCCTTATCAGGTACTGGCTCTTTTTGTTTTTCCTGTGTGTGGATAGACTCATGTATCATAGTTAGTTGCTGCGTATACTGCTTAAGTTCTCTCTCCAATTGTTCCAGGCTGGGTCCCTCGTATGGGCCCCTCCACTCAGGCACTGGCATGGGTCTACCGGTAAGCATTTCATGCGGCGTTAAATTAGTCATGCGGTTAGTCTGCATGTGGTAACTCATTAGTGCCAGTGGCAGCGCATCAACCCAATTAAGGTTGGTACTTGCGCAAATTTTATTCAATTTGGCTTTTAAGGTTCCGTTAATCCTTTCTACCATACCTTGTGACTGAGGATGATACACACATCCAAACCTTTGTTTGATTCTCAAGGTCTGCAGCACCAATTTGAATATAGTACCTTTTGAATAAAGGCAGACCCATTGTCTGAACTTATTTCCGAAGGTATGCCAAACCTTGGAATAACTTCATTGGTTAGAAATTTCACTACTGTTCCTGCTCCTGAGTCCTTGGATGGAGTCCCCTCCACCCATCTACTAAACCTATCAATCACCACTAACATATATCTTTTTCCTCTCACTGTCTTTATCATGTCTACATAGTCAATCACCAAATGCTTAAAGGGTCCCTGAGGTACTGGTATGTGTCCTATAGGGGTTGTGATTCCCTTTCTAATGTTGTATTGAGCACACACCTCACATTGTAATCCACTGAGGCCTGTAAGTAAGGTGACCAAA
The DNA here is from genome assembly GCA_024137785.1 of Ginglymostoma cirratum. Classification (NCBI taxonomy): domain Eukaryota; kingdom Metazoa; phylum Chordata; class Chondrichthyes; order Orectolobiformes; family Ginglymostomatidae; genus Ginglymostoma; species Ginglymostoma cirratum. The sequence continues at coordinate 1,096,332 of JAHRHZ010000127.1, read as the reverse complement.
ATCCATCCTTTCTTATCTTCCTCATTACTTCCCCTCTCGCACAGTGATCTAGCCCATGCGCTTCTGAAATAAGGATTGTCAACAAGGGGGTGGGTGCTACCCATAAACCTTCTTCTGTGCTCCACAGACCTTCTGGGTTTTGCTTGGCCCCGCTTTGTTTCCACAATGTCTGCTCTGCTAGGGTTGCCTTACTTTGGATTTCAATGACGTCTGCTATGGTGGGCTCTGGATCTAAACTCACCTGGGGCACAACGACAGCTGAAGCGCACCCAGAGGCTACTCTAGCCGCCTCATCTGCTGCCTGATTGCCTTTAATTACCATATCACTTCCTTTCCTGTGTGCCTGGCACTTAATAATAGCTAGCGCTTTTGGCTTCATCATTGCGTTTGGCAATTCTACAATTTGCTGGCAATGTTGTATGGGGTCTCTGTTGCTTTTCCTGAAGCCTCTTTGCTTCCACACTGCCCCAAACAGGTGGCATACCCCATGAGCATAGGCCAAATCAGTGCAGATGTCTGCTTTCTCACCCTCCATCAACTCGCAAGCTGCCGTTAATGCCTTAATCTCAGCCAGTTGTGCTGTACAAGGCTGTGGGCAGGTCTCCAGTTTGATTGTCTTAAACTGGGACCGTTCTTGCAGCACAACAGAGAATCCTGCGTGATTCCCATCATAATCCCCATAGCATGAGCTATCTACAAATAAGACCTTTTTATCTTCATCAGGCAACGGCTCAGACTGTAAATCAGCCCTCAATTTGGCGAATGTGGTTACTTCCCTTACACAATTGTGAGGCTCTCCCTCGTGTTCTAATGGAACATAGTCTGCTATATTCCTTGTATGGCATCTCTGTATAGAGATGTCTGGGAATGTCAGCAACATTCGATATGCAATTATCCTGGCAGGTGTCAATACAAATTGTCCTTTTTCTAACAATTCTGCTACCCTATGATGTGTATGCAGAACAACAGGGTACCCCATTGTCACAGAGGATGCTTTTTCATATGCAAAATGTGCTGCTGCTAACCCCTGATAGCACAGTGGATATCCCTGAACTACTTCGTCCAGTCAGGTACTATAATACGCAATAGGTTGCTTAGGTCTCCCTACGCCTGCCTCCTGTGTAAGTACTACAGCTGCATATCTGCCCTGTCTATTGGACGCGTAAAGATGGAAGGGCTTCTCATAATCAGGCAAAACTAACGCTGGGGCTGACTGTAGTGCTTGCTTAAGGGTGTTAAAGGCTGTTGCAGCTTCCTCATTCCATGTCAAGTTATTCCTTAAGTGTGAGTGTCCGGCTTCCTTCATTATTTTCCTCAGAGGTGCTGTGATTTCGGCGTATTCACCTATCCAGTTTGAACTAAATCCTGCCATTCCCAAAAATGTCATCATCTGTCCTACCATCTTAGGTCTGGAGGCTTTAGTAATTGCCTCTATCTGATTTGGGGCAATCATCTTAGTCCCTTTAGAAATCAATCTACCCAAATATTCAACCTGCTGCTTACAAAACTGTAATTTCTTTCTGGACACCTTATGACCTCCACATGCCAGCTTCTCTAGGAGAAAAAGGGTGTCCTGCTTACATCGCTCCTGACTTTCTGAGCAGACTAATAAATCATCAACATACTGAATTAGCGTACTTTCCAACACCATGCCCTCTAAATCTGCCTTTAAAAATTGGTTGAAGACATGTGGTGAATGCTTAAGTCCCTGCGGCATTCTAGTGTTTGTGTATTGCTGACCCCTGTACATAAAGGCAAACAAATACTGGCAATGCTGTGCCAGTGGAATGCTAAAGAAAGCCGAACATAAATCAACAACTGAAAACCAGGCTGCCTGTGGAGGCACATTAGTCAGCAGTATGGGCGGGTTTGGAACCACCGCTGGCCAATCCTCCAGCACCTCATTTACTGCTCTGAAGTCATGCAGAAGCCTCCATTTTGATCCATCTGCTTTTAAGACTGGTAACAATGGAGTGTTACAGGGACTATTCGTCTCCCTAAGTACCCCTGCTTCCAGTAATCCCTGTATTGTTGCTGCTATTCCTTCCTCTGCTTCTGGTTTTAAGGGATATTGTGCCCTTCTAGGTGGAATAGCTCCTTTTTTTAACCGATCTCTACTGGATTTGCTGACTTCACTTTCCCCACATCTGTGTCATGTTGTGACCATAAAATGACCGGCAATGTATCCAATCGCTCATCCTTTTGCTGATCATTTTCTTCAACTGTTACTGGCATACACCATTGGGGAGTCACCTCGACCTCCTTTGGGTTCCCTATCATGTCTATCCAATTCTGCAATTCTAGCATAATCATCGCTCCCAGATTTCCAGACCCCTGATGCTGTTATTTGCCAATCACTGATTGTTTCTGCTCGCTTTACCATGGGTCCTAAGTCTTTGGACTGATATCCCTCATTTACCAACAATGTCACATGAGGCGCGGCTCCTGGCACACTGTACCATTTTTCCAGGAATTCATTTTCCCTTATTTGCAACACCGCTCCCTGCTTTCCTACTATTATAGCTTCACTTCTTAAATGCTGCTGGGTAACGACTTCATCATGCCATCACCTCTCCAGTGTTTCATTCTGAGTTTCATCAAATATTACTGTACAACGTAGCTCACACTTGGGTGGTTTAGCTTTGGGTAGTAATGCTAGCACTTCTGTTCTCCATTTTCCCCAAATATTCCAAATGTAGCACTCTATGTCTCCTATCCAATAATCATTAGCATTTCTAACTTTCTGCATCACTAACTGGGTACTCGCTTGTTCTACACTTAAACCTTGCTGAGTACATTCTAATTTCAACTCTAGTTTTAGCAGAGCATCTCTACCTAGCAAATTAAGCGATGTTCCTTTGGACACTAATATTAGCAAGAATATTTCTCTGCCTTCCATTCTTAAACTCACTGGAGCTGTAAATTGTGTTAACTGTGATTTCCCCGAGAACCCTATTGTTTTAACAAATTTTCCTGACACGGGAAGGTGGGAGCCATATTGCGGTTGCACGCAAGTATACGTGGCCTCAGTGTCTATCATTAGTGGCGTCAACCGTCCTTCTAAACTGACCTGTATGATAGGTTCTTGTTCAGCCTCCCGAGTTATCACAGGGTATTGTCCCTTCCCACCTGGGTTCTCTGGGCACCCCTAGCACATCCCATATGGGTTGACAGGTCCCATTGGGCCCGGAGGTACTTGTGGCGAGGCAGCCAGGGGTCCTTTGCACATAGGACCATTATGGGACGGGGAGGACCAAGTCCAATATGGGCAATTCCTTCTAAAGTGGCCTGGTTGATAACACCCCCAACATATTATTTCTGGCCCTCCCTGAGTCTGACTTCTCACCATATTCTTTGGCCCCCCCACCTCTTTGCCCTTGTCCTTGGGAACCCCAGGTCTGTCTGGTCTGTTGTTTAATTTTATTTTTCCCCAAGTAGGGCATCTGTGGGAAGGTTCCCCCAAAAATGTTCATTGTTGGCATGGGGTTTTTCAGCCCTTGTCTGGCAGGGTGAGAGGGTCCCCCTTGAGTTGGCATTCTGTCCTCATCAGTGTTGACCATTGAATTAGTCATTACAGGCAACATCTTTTTGCCCTTCTCTTTCTCTTTCTTTTTGAGCTCTTCAAGCTGCATTTGCGCCAGCTTCCTTTGCACTTCCTCTTGTTGTTCGGACAGTTTCTTTCTGTCCTTTCGGAATTTATCGACAGCATGGACTACGTGGTCTCTGAACTCTTGGTGGGCCATTGACATTAGGCCCACCACCTCCTCTAGCCTCGACCTGACTTGAGAGGGCATTGCATCAACGACAGCAGTTCGGAACATCGTGGTCAACAGTTGGTTACCCTCTGTGTCTTGTTCTGTTTCCAGCCTCCACTTTCTTAGCTGACTTTCCAAATAGGCTGCTGGGTTTTCAGAGTCCCCCAGTGGATCCCCTCTCAGAGCTCTGGGATCAATCTTAGGCAGATAAAAGTCTCTAAGGGCCTGCCACACCCTTTGCCTCACTTGATCAAACCCAGCCCCGTCAATCATCGGGTTGTCCACCACATTCCTTAAGCCGGCTCGGTCCGTTATTTCTCTTAGTTTTGGGAACCCCATCACCTTTACCAGTAATGCCTTCAAATCACCCATAGCCAACAATCTTCCTGTAGTTTTATCTTCAAAGGCTCTAATCCACTTCCCTGCCCCCTCATGTAAACTGGGCAACACATTCTTCAGCCCTTCCAGATCCTGGGTCCCCCAAGGAATGTATTGCGGCTGTCTTTCCCCTTTTATGGGTAGTGGCAGCATCTTTCCCTGTAGGGACTTCGTTCCTCTGCTAAGACTGCCACATTGTGATTCCTCTTCAGATTCTGATTCTGACTCTGTCTCTAAGTCCTCCCAACCTTTTCTCACTTGCCCCGCTCGGATCCCTTCTCTTGTCTATTCTTTCACATTCTCTTTTCCCTTTGTCACGTCACTTCCACTCCGTTTCCGCCCAACGTTCCTCATATGATTCAGATATTCCTCATATTCCTTTTGTTCCCTTAGTGTGCGCAATATGTTAATTGCATGCTTCAGTTCCTGTTGTTCACTTTGTATATTCTCCATTTCTTTCTGCCTTGCCTTTTGCTCTGTCTCTCTTTTCTCCCTTAATGCATTCTTCTCTTTTTCATTTCTTCCCCATTCCAACTCCCCTTCTAGCTCTACCGTTCCCTTTATTACTGGACACTGTCTTGTATTCTCGCCGTCTGAATAGGGAGGGGGTCTATCCAGTTCTTCCAATTCTGGATATAGGGAGGGATTCTTTTCCTGTCCCTTCGCTTCTAAAGGTTGTTTGATTTGTTCTTTGGCTGCACTCCTGGTCACAACTGGTGCTTGATAAGCTCTCCTCAACTTTTCCCCTGCTTCCCTAAAAAGTTTTAGTATCTCTGCTTCCTTCTCCCTCTTCTGACTCCTCTTCTTAGATCTATCCCTGGGTTTATAATTTTTAATTAAACCTTCCATTTCATCACACATGTTCACGGCAAATGTTCCTTCTTTTGGCCATTTAGTGAGTAATTTTTCAGTTCTTTTTTCCTAGTTCTCAGAAATTTTTACCATATCATTTCTCACTACTGGGAATTTTTTACTCAGTATTTCAACTGCAGTCCTTTTGTCCATGGTCAAAACCAAGACAGTTTAACTATTAGTCAGTCCTACTCTTAATTCGATACACAGGTTCAGTTGCACTACTGATAAAATGTGCTTTTCTTTACTTATTCTGCCCGTACAGACCCCTGCCCTTCCAGGGCGGTATCCACAGAACGTTACGTACACTACTAGTTAAAACAATGTTTTCTCTACTTGTTCTGCCCGTACAGACCCCTGCTCTTCCAGGGCGGTATCCACAGAAACTTACAGACACCACGTGGACTTTTTAATTCAACCAATCGCTTCGTTCTATACATACTCACCCCGTTCCCCACTGCGCAGTTTTCTTGAACAGTTCTCCGCGTCTCCTCCAGTTACAATTTACCACCCGCTGTTTGGATCTTTTTAGAGCGGAGAGACCCTTTGGCAGTTTCCCCGCACTTCCGAGTCCCCGAGGACCCCCCGATCTAACAGAATGCAGTCCGAATTAGCAGCAAAACGCTTACCTTTTTTGGTTGGGTGCACCCTTATTCTGTCAGTCTCGGGCGTGTCCCCAGTGGACCGAGAAGCGCCTTGTTGCTGCTGCCCCTTTCGGGGTAGGTCCCTTCACGCACCCTGCTCGCGGCGCCAAATTTGTCGTGGAGAATCACCAGGAGACATGGAGAATTCTTCAAGAAAGTAAACTTTTATTCGCAAACAAAAGCTGTGACAATCAGAAAGTAGTTTCCAGATCGCCCGCACCCCTCAGGGCCTGTCCTTCTTTATACCTTTTCTCAATTATCATGTTTTTCTAAGGTTATCAGCATGACTAATTGTGTTAGCCCGTGTTATCTCTCCAAGACTGTTCATCTTCTAAACTGCCCTGTGCTTCAGTGGTGTCTGTCTTTTATCACACTAAATCACTGCATTCCTGCATTCCACCTGCCACAATGGTTTCTGTAACCTCTCCTTTCATGCCACGTGGCTTGACTATCCTACTTATATTACGCTACCATTATTTTCCTCTAAGTGTACAATCGTATATATCATTTCATCCTTTTGGACTACCCTAAGCATATCGTGCCACAATGGTTTTCTCTCTCTCTAAGGTACAATTGTATATATCATTCTATTATTTTATGTATCACTTCATCTATTCTATATATCACTTCATCTACCTTGCCATTTTATATAGCACTACCTTGCCTTATATTTTATGTATCACTTCATCTATTCTATATATCACTTCATCTACCTTGCCATTTTATATAGCACTACCTTGCCTTTTATTTTCCATTGCATTTGCGAAAAAGCCAACCTTTTTTTTGCATCTATGACAATCCCAAGTGAAGAATAATCATTTTTATATGTAGGCGCATGTAAAAACCCAAACATTCTACCCAGTCACCTCAGCACTTGCCCCATCAATGTTAGAAATTATGGATCCAAAATTGAACTACTTAATCGTTTCAGGTCCCAAAGGACAGCAGTGGATGAAAGTCATCCTCCATCCTTAGTGACTGTTCAAGAGAAGGGTAGAGATTTACCAAAGGCATCATTGTAAGTAGGGGATTGATATTCGTAACAGTTTATTATGGATGTTGTGCATATACCACTCAGTGTCTAAAAGTGTAAATCACTACCTCCCACGTACTTCCTCCTTATCTAAATTTGGAATGCTAATCCATCCGACTATTCCTTTGTAAGCCATGGATTGGCACTCATTCATTTTGTTTTTGTACCAGAAAGGAATAAACAAAACTGGGGTCACAATCTGAGGATTCGGGATAGACTATTTAGGACAGAGACAAGGAGACATTTCTTCACCCAAAGGGTGGTGAGCTTGTGGAATTCATTACCACAGGGAGTAGCTGATGCCAAAACATTGTTTACATTTAAGAGGCTGCTAGATATAGCACTTGGGGCGAATGGGTTCAAAAGTTATCTGGAGAAAGCAGGATTAGGCTACTGAGTTGGATGATCAGCCAGGATCGCGATGAATGGCAGAGCAGGCTCGAAGGGTTGAAGGGCCTCCTTCTGCCCTTCTATGTTTCTATGTTTCTATGTTTCTCCTGCTTTTCACCTAAACCTCCTTGGGTGAAAATGCAGATTTTCGAGTTCAGTTTGACGTTTAGTTAGCATAAGAATATAACAACTGTGAGCAGGAGGAGGCCATTCAGCCCTTCCCACCTATTCCACCATTTAATAAGATGATGACTGACCTCAACTCAGCCTCAACTGGCCTTTCTTAACCTTGCTTTATAAACCTTCAAATTATTATTAATTAAAGATTTGCATCTCTTCTTTAAATTTGCTCAGTGTTCTGCATCCACCACATTTTGGGAAGTGAATGCCACAGATTCCCAACACTTTGAGACATACATATTTCTACCCATCTCTGGTTTAAATCTGTTCCTCCTTAATCCTCTGCCCCCCTCACAAATGGCTGAATCTTTACTCCGAATGTGAGAAGCCTGGTTGGGTAAGGGGCTATCACAGTAAACTCCAGTGCTGGGCCACATGTCCTGTGTGTCCCAATGGGGATCTTGTTTCCACCACACTCTCAACCACACTTTTCACCCACTTCCCAGAGACAGGCTCCAGTGGCTTCATGGGGACTACAACTCTCACAATCCCCGAAGAAGGGAAAACTGGAACACTGCATGTGTGCTGAGTAGTTTGAGCTGGAGAATCACAGCACCTGGTTTTGTTATTGGAAGGCCGTTCAAATTCATGGGCATAGTGTTTCCAGTGCCACATGTCTCCTCGTTCCACCCCCCATAGAGCAATGGATCAATGAGAAACATGACAGCCCTGGAAGCACTCTGGTCCTCCAACAAAGCAGAGCTTCCCAATTGTATGAGCGCTAACATTGAACAACAAGCTTGTGAAGCTGCTCCTTCTTGCCCAGCAAAGCTGGGACTGCTCCTCCTCTCTCTGAATGAAGATTGAGCTTCACCCAGACTGAAATCTCCTCCTTTGTCCATCATCTGTGAGCACAACACTGGCTTTTATATTTCTGTCCAATTCCTTGTTTTTGTTTTAATTCTGGAGTTGAATTATTAAATTGTAGAAACTGAAGGGAAAGGAAGCGAGCCTAGGAAAGGGACAGGGACTGTCCAAGACAAGAAGTGGTGAACATGGATCTGTTTATCAGCAACTTTAGGAGCATTAGGTTGGTATACATTTGGGGCAGCCAAGTGAGAATGGTGGGAGTGTGTGTGTGGGATAGAGGGTTGCAGATTTGGAAGGAGAGGAAGAAAAGTATTCTAGAGAAATTAGAATTGTCTGTTCTAAATTTCTAATCTGTACTTATTAATTATAGCATGCTGTATAACGAATTATAGAACGGAAATATGTACAGACAGAGCAATTCACTGACCAACCTCACACCTGGTTTCTTTACTTCCATTTAAAATTACCACTATTTTGATTTTCTCAAAGTACCAAAAACAAAGCATAAGCTTATAAAACAGTAATTACTGCTCCAAGAAATCAAAGAAATCAGCCCCAGCACTGATAAAAACCTCAAAACAAAGGAGCAGCTTTTACAGCCACAATTCTCTCCTGTCCCCCATTTTTAACTCCTTCTCTACTGTAGAGGCCATACTTGTGTTTCGTGGTTGAGGCTTTAGCTGATTGTTGAACTTTCAAGGGCAGAAAGGTACCCACAACATGGAGAAATGTGAGGACGGTGGTAAGGGATCTTATTCCATGTCAACACTTGGATTTCATTGCCATAGTCACACCAGGGAGAAGCCATCCATCTGCACAGAATGAGAGAAGGAATTCCCTGACTTGTCTGCCCCGAAGAAACTTCAGCATGTTGGATAGAGGCCATTCACCTGCACTGTGTGTGGGGGGAAAATGTCAGTGAACATTTTACCCTGTTGAGGAATCAGTGAGTTCACACTGGTGAGAGCCCATCTACCTGCTTGGAATGCAGAAACGTATTCACCCTGTTATCCAGTCTGCAGATGCACCAGTGAGTTCACACTGGGAGAAGCCATTTACATGATCTGATTGTAGAAAAGATTCACTCAGTCATCAAACCTGTGGAAAAATGAGCAAATTCACAAATTCATACAGGAGTTGGATCTGGTGTTAATCAGCAACAACATCCATGCTGTTAGACAGCACCTTCTAAACTCTCAAACTCTACCATCGAGAAAAAACAAGGGCAGCACTTCCATGAGATCATCGCCACCTGCAAACTCTCCACCATGTCGCGCACCATCCTCACTTGGAACTATACTGGCTGTCCCTTTACTGTCACAAGGTCACACCAGGAATCCCATGGACCAGTTTCATCCTCAGACCAAATGTAAACAGCTTCTGCAAAGAAAGATCACATTTTCAAGATGGAGGAATGTCTGAATGAAAACAGCTATTGATAATTTGTAGGATGAGATTTTCAGGAGGATGTTAAACTGACAGAAACATAGAAACCAGGAGCAGGAATAGGCCAGTCAGCCCTTCCAGCCTGCTGCACCATTCAATATGTTTGTGGCTGATCCTCTATCCTGATGCCATATTCCCACTTTCTCTCCATACCCTGTGACGTCTTTAATCTCCAAAAGTATCATCATTCTCTTTCCTGAATACATTGAGTGATGTGACCTCCACAGTCTTCTCTGGTAGGGAATTTCTCAGGTTAACCACTCTCTGAGTGAAGAAAATACTGGTCATCTCTGTTCAAAATGGCCTAGCTTATATCCTGAGACTGTGACCTTTTAATCGAGACTCCCCTACCAGGGGAAACATCCTCCTTGCATCTAGTCTGTCCAGCACTGTTAGAATTGGACATGTTTAAATCAGATCCCCCTTCTCATCCTTATGAATAAGGGCCCAGGTGAATCAAACTCTTCTCAGGATCGTCCTGCCATCCCTGGTGTCAGCCTAGTGACCCTCTGCTACACTCTCTCTATGGCAAGGATATCCTCTCTTCAGTAGGGAGACCCAAACTACACGTAACCCTCCTTGTCTGGTTTCACCAAGGCCCCTGTATCACTGCATACGACATCCCTACTTCTGAACTCCAATCATCTCGCAGTAAAGTCCAGCATAGCATTTGCTTTGTGAATTGCTTGCTATAGCTGCCCTGTTTCCGTGGACTGGTTTACAAGGGCGCACAGATTGATAGGATGTGAGCAGATTCAGGGGGATCTCGGCAGGCTGGTGAAATGGACAGACACAACAGCTCACTGAAACGCTGAGGGAAGGTGCAGCGATTCATGTTGGGTGAAAATCTGAGGACAGGCAGTATATACTGAATGATACCAATGTTAAAACGGGCGCATGGCCAGGGAGATCTGTGATTTCATCTCGTTGTTTAAACATCTTTAAACATCAGGGTGAGTCTCAGAATTTGTAAGTTATACTTGCATTTAACAACCTAAAACAGTTGCAAAATAGCATTGTATTTGAATCTGAATATCATGACGTAATTCAGGGACCTAGCGGCGGCCAGTAGTCACATCCTAAATAAAAACCAAAAGAACTGTGGATGCTGTAAATCAGGAACAAAAACAAAGTTGCTGGAAAAGCTCAGCAGGTCTGGCAGCATCTGTGGAGGAGAAAACAGAGTTAACGTTTCGGGTCCGGTGACCCTTCCTCAGATGTAGTCACATCCTACACTGTTCCACAGCCAATGACCTTCAGCCCCGACATCACACTGTTCTCCTGACAAAGGCCATTGAACTTACACCCACTTTGTCCCCCAAATCAAAGGCATAGGGCACCACCATAGCATTCTTCCCTTAACAACAGCCTTTTTTGTCTTCACCCACACTATGGAACCTCGCACTATCCTGTGGCCACACACAAAACTATTTCTCTAGCAATGGAAGATGAGAGAGGTTTAGCCGGAGAGGCATGGAAAGTGTGAGAAAACTGAGAGATAGAGAGATTGGGAGGTAGAGAGAGTGCAAAAAGAGCAAGAGAGTGAAGGAGAATGCAGGAGAAAGGGATAGTGAAAAAGACGGAGAAAAAACGATGAGGAGAGTGAGGGGGACATGGTGAGATTCAGATGGAGATATGGAGGGAGAGGTAACAAGGGAGAAAGATGAATTCTGCCAAAACCAGGCTGGAGTGGGTGACACCAGAGGTGAAAGCAAGGACAGAGCCACTTAAACCCAACACCTGAGCTCGGCCCCGGTCCCCTCTGTTTCCCTGAGGACCAGGACTTGTGGCTGAATCTGTCTCTTTCTAGCTCAGCTTCTTCAACAAAAAGACAAACAATTTAGTTCACTCCGCTGCTCGGCATTTTTTAATGAACATTTTTATTGTTTATAAATTGAAGTTTTACATACATTCAGTGGAATAGTGTTTGTTCTCACTGTGCCTTAGTTGAAAAAAACATTGAAATGTGTCCCTGTAACCCTGTGGGGCACATGGTTGGACAAACCAGCATTGCCCTCAGTCTGTTACCATAGTGACAAGCTGCTTCATTGCTGCAAACATTGAATTGAAATGAGAAAATCCTGGAAGGATTGGTTAATTAGTGAATTTGATTGATGAATTTGGGTAAAGGCACACATCAGCACATTCTTCAGCTGCTGTCTGAAATTGGGCTGGATCATGGCATAAATTGCAGTGTTTGTGCAGCAACTGAGCAGCTGTAGCATGAATCCCAATTCCATCATGAACCAATCTAGATGCACAGAGTTATACCCAATCTACAACATCCAGTACCACATAGAAAACACCATCAAGTGCAGTAAGAGGGACTTTTTTTGATTTCGCATTTCTGTGTTACACTGAATGTCCTCATTGGTGTGAGCTCAGAGTCTTCTGCAGGCTCTGCTTGTCACTAAAATGTGTCTGATAGTGAAAACATTGAGCAGCAGAATCTGGAGAAATGGGAGGGCCAGGGTTAGATTCTGGTGTAGGAACTCGATTGTGGCCCAAACTTGAGAGATATAAACATCGATTATTACGTAACAAAATCAAGTGAAGGTCTCCAGCCGATACCAGCCTGTGAGCACTAAATACCAGAAAATGTTTCTTATAGAACTCAGCACAGTCACTGTTCCCAGAATCACAGCCGCCATTTTCTCACTGCAATATTTACGTTTCAGCTTCTGGCAGCAAATGGCCAAAAATCAATTAAAGGTGAAACCAGACAGAGCAGTCAGTGGCTGCATAAAGCAGGATGGCGTGGATATTACACACAAGGATGGCCTTCAGGAAATAAAATTGTTCCCGATAAACAATCGGAATGTGTCTCAATATCAGATCGAGGATAATGACCAGTAGATCCGCCACTACCACGGCCACCAGCTAACGCTTGACACTTCGAGGCAATCCACAATCTTTATAATGCAGGGCGAATATTGTCACTATGTGAACTGTGAGGACGGAAAGCAAACAAATTATACTTCGGCCTGGAGGCGAATTTACCAGTTTGATGGAGGACCTCTCGAGATTTTCAAATGTGTCACTGTATTCAGATATTTATTGAAATAATTGGAGCTGAAAAGACAAATGGTAAAGTTCTGAATTACTTTAAAAAATGTGATGTAAAACACAAGAAACACTCCCTGCCCAACACACAGACACACATCCATAAGAACAGATGATTTCAAGAACATTCCCACACACTTGATCATTCGAGAGCAGACACAGGTCACTTCTTCACAATTGCTAATTTGGAGGGTGAGAACATTGCCGTCCTGAAGGATTCTCTCCCAGGTTCTCGAAGACAAATGGAGGTTGGAAATTTCTGATATACAAATAACATTCATTAGTTGGCCATTCAGCCCTTCAAACATACTCAACTATTTCATATGGTTATGGCTGATTTGATTGTGTCCTGAGCTCCCCAATAGCCATTGACTCTGTTGTTATTCATGAATCTACCTATCTGTCCATACCTCAAAAACATTCAATGATTCTGCTCTCTTGGCAAGAGGATTCCAAAGACTCACAGCACTCTGAGAAAATAAAATAAATCTTCTCATCTCCGTAATAAGTCAGTAACAGAATGTTCTGGAGAATGCCACTTATAGAATTTTCTGAATGATGTCAATGATAGAAAGTTCCAGATAATGTTCCAAACAATTCCCAGATTGAAGAAAATGTCAGATCCCCCAGTAAGTGACACCTTATGGGAAGGAGCAGAGTTGAAAACTCACCCCTTCAAACCTGCTCCACCATTCAATAAGGTCATGGCTGATCTGATGGCATCCTGAGCTCTATGTTACAGGAATATTCAACACCCTGGGTTCCTGTCACTGACCAGAAGGCATCTGGACACATTTTACAGCGGTTTTCTTCAATTATGTGTTCGGGAGCCATTTCCCATGAAGACGGACTCTCCAAACAATATGTCACACCAGGTTTATACTTTTAAGTAATCGTAAGCACACTTTACACAGACCAATAAAAAATATGTATATATATTATGGTTAACAATATCCAAACATGATAAGTAATTCTGATTATTTCGCTCATCTGACATTATTGTATTCAGTGAAAGACAGCATCTAAACACTTGTCTCGTTATAAAATACAATTTCTAGCAGAAAACCTTTTTGTCGTCAGCTGTTATCTTGAATGTTATATGACTTGTAGCATATTCATTGTGATCATAGTTTCTTTTATCTTTTGTCTTTGACTATTTTTGTGTATAGCAGTTTCATAGTCTCCTACTCAGTTGGCTGGACGGCTGGTTTGTGTTGCAGAGTGAGGCCGACAGTGCAAGTTAAATTTCCACACTGACAGAGGTTACCATGAAGGTCCCGCTTTCTCCATCTCATCCATTGCAGAGGTGTCATGACCCTCAGATTAGACCACCACGAGCGGGCTGTCTGTAGTGAGAGAACCACCCATGATCTTCCGGGACTATAGCGACTTCATTCTATCACTGTTAGCATTTTAATACTTCCTCTACATTATCATTTCATTTTCCATTGTATTCCTAGGTGTTCTGGTCATCCACAGTTATCATTTTGTACCACTGCCAGCGTTTTCCCCACACTGCACATTCCTGTCCACTCCCCGATAATCCTTGAATCCACTATTACTGTCTGTTATTATTCATGAATCTATCTGTCTGTCTCTCAAAACTATTCAATACCGCTGCCTCCAATGGTCTCTGGGAAAGAGATTTACAAAGACTCTCAACACTTGGAGAAAAGAAAATAAATCTCCTCAGTAAATAAAGGTTGACTTAGTAATGGGATACTGGCGTAAGTGCAGTTATTTCAGACAATATCACAAGCCTGGTTACATGCAAAATTTGTTATGTCCAATGGAGGAATGGGCCTAGAACAGGAAACATTCACCTTTCTAACCTCAGAACAGGGATGAGGAGAAATTCACAGAGTGGGAATTCATTCAAGTGGGAATTCTCTTTCCCAGAAGTCTGTGGTGGTTGCGTCTTCAAATTATATTGAGACTGACTTAGGTTTATTTTTGATAGACAGGTGAATCAGGAGTAATGGGGTACTGACAGAAAAATGTAGATGGAACGGCAGTGAGAGGAGCCACAATCTTACTTCCTGGTGGAGGAGAGTCAAAGTGTTGAATGGACCACTCGTGCTCCTCAGTCCTATGTTCTGATGGTCCATTCACCCCCTGGAATCTGCCACACAAGACGATATCGAGGCCACTACAATGGTTAGGTGTAGGTTGGAAAATATACTTGCAACATCCAGGTTGGGTCAGGAAGAACCCTGCCCCCAGATCCCTTTTTACAGGCTTCCCCTCTCTGCAACATCTGCTCCAGATGCTGATCATACTGCATACCCAGATTCACTGTGAATACAGGCACCAAAACCTCACCAGGGTTAGCTCAATTAAATCCTCTGCTGTCTCTGAATGCAACACTGCACATGATTTACAGGAAAATAACCAGTTACTTTACAATAACAGAACATAGAAATAGGAGTAGGCTGTTCCTCCACTCATTCCTGCCCTGTCAATCAATCAGAGCATAACTGATCTGCTCTACGGCTTGACATCACTTACATGCCAAATCTGAGTATCCTTCAACTCACTGATGTGTCAAAAACCCATCCACCACGTCTGTCAATACTTTCAGTGATCTAGCCTCCACAACTCTCTGGGTTAGGGAATTCTAGACATTCATTGTTTTTTGAGAGAAGAAATCTCTTTGCATTTCAGTTTTGAATTGACGTCCCTTGTTCTATGTCTATGTTCCCTGGTTTGAGACTCTGCCCAGGAGTGGAAACACCTTCTCAACATCTACCTTGTCAAGCCCCCTGTATTTCTTGCATTTTTCAGTCATATCATGCCTCATTCATTTCAAATACAATGAATAAACGCCTAACCATTTTAGATGTTCTTGATAAATCAACACATTCATCCCCGAAACGTCAAGCTTTCCTGCTCCTATGATGCTGCTTGGCCTGCTGTGTTCATCCAGCTCCACACCTTGTTATCTCAGATTCTCCAGCATCTGCAGTACTTCCTCTCTGATACCATAATAAATCAACCCAGTTACAGTCGGTTCTGCTATAACATGTGTTCTGTCAAAACAAATTAGCTATAAAACGATTGATGAATAGGGAAACACTATTTCCAAAACACAAACTTGTGTTAGCTATAATGCAATTCCAATGGTGCGTGGAGGAGTATGCATCAACATCACATGATCGTTTCACGGGCTTGGTCATGAATACGTACAATGTTAGCGGTGAAAGAATCTCCACACCAGAGTCACATGATCATTTCATGGGCTTTGTCATGAAATGCTTTCTGTGGGAGGTACAGCACAACCTTCTCCCCTGTCGTCATCTTGACATTTTTTCAAGGTAAATTGTTAAATTTACTTTTATTTCCTTATTAGTTGTGAATTAAACATTCATCCAAATTGTGCTACTCTTTATTTTAGGCTCTTGAGTGATTTTTGAGTGCTTTTGAGTGGTTTTCTTTGGTAGTCTGCCCCTAACCTCACTTTTCCCATGGGCCCCGTTATTTCTGTAGCACAATAGTCTATAATGCGATGTTGCACAACAACGCAACTACTGCTTTATAGCAGAACTGATTGTACTTGCTGCACCAGCATGCTAACTCTATGTTTCCTATGCAGGAACGCCCCAGTCCCTTTCTACTGCACTTTGTTTTGGAGTCCTCTCCTTCAAATAATAGCCTGTCCTTCTGCTCTCAGTGCCAAAGCGCAAGGCCTCATACTTTTTTTTCAATAAACTCCAATTGCCAATTATTTGCCCACTCAGTGACCTTACATCCACTTTCAGGTTCTTTACATCCTTACTACAACAATCCCGCTCACGTATGTTTGCGTCATCTCCAAACTCAGACATATATTGTACTCTGCCCCTGCCTTCAAGTCATCAGTTTAGAACGTAAATAACTGATGCCATAGAACTGATATCTGTGGTACCCCAGCAGATACATCTTTTTAACCTGATAAAGACACATTAATCCTCACTCTCCATGCAAGAACAGCAGAAGTAACATCTGGTAGAGAAGATGAAATGATTCCAAAACCAACACATCAGATCCAAGCTCAGCAGTCCTGCCAAATCCAGTCATAAATAGTGATGGACCATTAAAGAACTCACTGGAGGAGAGGTCTGCATAACCATGAATGTTATGACACTTCAAGTGCTCGTCCAATCATGTTTTGACTGTTGTGAGATTAACTGTTAAATGACTGTATCCTTGCAGAAAGTGCATTCAGGCACCCGACACCCTCTGGGTGAAAAACAATCCTCAAATCCTCTTGAAACCTCAAACTCTTCACTTTTAAAGCGGGCTCCCTTGTTCTTGGCCCTTTTACAAAGAGGTACAACTACCTTCTATTCACCCTGTCCATACCTTAGTAATCTTATACTTCTGAATAATGTCTCCCTCAGCCTTCGCTGCTCCAAAGCAAACAACCTGACGTTAACCAACCACTCTTCATTGCTGAAATGCTCCATCCCAAGAACATCCTGGTGAATCCACTAGCCCAGAGCCGTAAAACAGACGCTGTGGACTTTGTCTTAAATTCTCTTTTTTAATTTATTTTTTCCTTTATTGTACTATCGTGGAAGGATTGTTATTCTGAACTTTTTAATCTATTTATTTTTCTAAATTATTACTATGAATTTGTACTTTTGAAGGTCTGTAATGTTGGACTTTTTATTTCTTTACTTTCTGTTTTTTCCCTAAGAATTTGGATTTAAGAATCTGTACTGAAGTACCTTTGTACCGAAGATGGCACCATAAGTTGCAACTTGAAACTTGTCACTGTACTCATATGAATACATGTAGCAATAAAACTAATTCAATTCAATGCAATCAATCTGTCAATTGCTGCTTCCTCTGAAGTTCTAGTGTGAAGTTCATGCGGCCCTTCAGACTTATCAATGCTCAATCTAGCTATGTTTTCAAATACTACCATGTCACTGATATGAATGATTTTAGTCTTCAGTTACACAAGACCCATGGTCACTTGGTATTTCTGGGAGATTTTCAGGATCTTCCTCCATGAAGACAGGCACAAATTAACTATTTAGGTTCCCTGCAATTTCTCTGCATTAAATTATTCTATCTGCACATTCATTGTTCCATATTTGACCTTGCTTTTATTTTCCTTTCACATATTGACAGAAGCTTTTCATCGGTCTTTATGTTTCTTGTTACTTTGCATTCATATTCGCTTCTTTAAATTTTCTTATCAGTTTAGTGGTCCTCCTTTGCTGGGTCCTAAATTTGTCTGAAACCATGGCTTACCACAATATTCATTTTTTTTGTCTTAGCCGCTTCATTTGACCTACTGCAATCTTTGACTTCTTTTGTTAACCATCATTGGGTCATCTTGCCCTTTTGCTGTTTGCAACACTGAGAGGTATATGTATATTGTACACCTTACAGTGTTTCAATGAATAACACACATTGCCTGTCTTCCATTGAATCTTTTTCATGTACTTTTCCAATTCACTGAAGCCATTCACCCCTCATACCTTTGTGGTTTGTATGACTCAGGT
The DNA here is from genome assembly GCA_024137785.1 of Ginglymostoma cirratum. Classification (NCBI taxonomy): domain Eukaryota; kingdom Metazoa; phylum Chordata; class Chondrichthyes; order Orectolobiformes; family Ginglymostomatidae; genus Ginglymostoma; species Ginglymostoma cirratum. The sequence goes on along the minus strand of JAHRHZ010000127.1, from coordinate 1,078,286 downwards.
TTATAAACGTAATTTTTAAAAAATAAAAAACGTTTTGTATTCAGACATCATGTAAAATTTAACACCTTATTTTCACTATACCTCTCCCCCTCAAAAAAAGTCCTTTACAGCAAGGTTTTAAAATAGCTCATCTGATCACACAATACCAATTCCAAAGTGGCCTGATCTCTAGCTTGGTGCTCAACATACTCTTAAAGTCAACCATATCATACACATTTATAAAATCCATCTTCCCACCGTTAGCACTCAGTTGGGTTAACACAGTTTAGATAAAACTTGAGTATGTCCATTATTACAGAAGTGCCTGCAAACTTGTATACCTAATTTCCTGTTTGAGAACATGCCCAACATTTGTATTGCAGTTTTGACTTTGATACATAACTCCAATCAATGTTTATTTCTGCTTGCTGTTTCTGTGCTCTACTTTGCCAGATTCAGTGGAATCTGGGGCCTTGGCTCTGGAAAGATTAATGATGTATTCAGGTGAGATATTTGGCGAGGCCTATTTTGACGTTGAAATCATCTTGCCGCATCCAATTTTTCAATTTTGGGCAGCACGTTGGTTCAGTGGTTAGCACTGCTGCCTCACAGCACCAGGGGTCTGGGTTCGATTCCACCTGTCTCTGTGACTGTCTCTGTGTGGAGCTTGCACATTCTCCCCGTGTCTGCGTGGGTTTCTTCCGGGTGCTCCAGTTTCCTCCCACAGTCCAAAGATGTACAGGCTAGATGAATTGGCCACGCTAAATTGCCCATAGTGTTTAAGGATGTGTAGATTAGGTAAGTTACGGGGGGGTGGAGCTGGGTGGGATGCTCTGAGGTTCGGTGTGGACTTGTTGGGCCAGAAGACTGGTTTCCACACTGTAGGGATTCTATGATCTTGTTTGTTCTCCTCAAGGGTCATTGTGACATTTCACTGGAACTCCTATTATGCTAGTGGAGTAGAGGAAAACAATGATCTTTCAACAATGCTGTTCATTCCTTCAGACAGCTGACACTGCTCTAAACTGGATGGAAACCTTCATGCAGTCTGGCAAAGTGTTGCTGCCGTTGTACAGCATTTTAGTGAGATCACTTCTGTAATAGTGTGTACAGGTTTAGTCTCCTTAACAAAGAAAGGATATTGCTCCACTGGTAGCAGATCAGAGATGGTTTGCTCAACTGATTCAGCAATTAAGGTGTTGACTTGTAGGGAAAGGATGATCAGGTTGATCTGATGCCCCATTGGAATTTACAAGAATGAAAGATGGTCTCATTTTTACACAGAAGACCAGAAGGTGCAAGCAATACAAGCCAATTGCACAGCAAACGGAGGAATCCATTCGACTTTTTGAGTGTATCATACAGGAACAGCATAAGTAAATTCAGGCCTTCAACCAAGTTACACTAGAACAGGATGAGACTATTCAGCCCCTGGAGCCAGATATACAGTTACAGGATAGTTCTGAGGAAGGGTCACCGGACCCGAAACGTTAACTCTGTTTTCTCCTCCACAGATGCTGCCAGACCTGCTGAGTTTTTCCAGCAACTTTGTTTTTGTACAATTACAGGAGGAGGCCAATTAGAGACTCGAGCCTATATCACAGGACCCAGAGTAGGCCATGCAGCACCAGTATCCTGTTACATTGCAACAGGATCAGTTCATTCAGCCTCCTCAATGAACACAGGAAATGAAATAGGCCACAAAGTGAGTGGAAATTAGTACACTGGAATAAGGGGAGGTCCCTCAACACATCAAGCCTGTTGCACAGGAATTGCAGAAGGATACAAAACTATTTGAGTAATTTTATGGGAAAGGAGGAGGTAATCCAGCCACGTGTCTGATGTATGTGAACAGAATCATTCCCACAATCCCATTTCAGGGATGCAGGAGGAGACTATTCAGTATCTCGAACCCATTATGGGACACTGTAAGAGATCCTTCAGTCCTCAACTGTTACATAGCAACAGGAAGATTTCATAAGCCCTCAAACCTCTTGCACATCAACAGGAGGAAGACAAGCAGACCATTAGAGGCTTGATCATGAACAGGGGAAGGACATTCAGGCCATCAAGACCATAATGTAGAAACACCAGGAGAACATTCAGCCCATCGAGTTTTTAAGCAGCAACAGAATGAGTCCATCCAGTTCCTCATGCCTCTTACACAGCAATCACAGCAAATCTTCTAAAGCTTGTGCCCATTACAATTAAAAGGGAACATAGAAGCTATAGAAAGAGAAGAACTTGGAATAATCATCTTCACAGGGAATGAAAAGTACTGAGCAAAGTATTGGGAATTAAGGCAAATTGATGGAATCTACTGTCAAGGAATTAACAACAGGACAATTGCAAAGTCAAACCACAATCCATCAGAGTCAGCATGGTTTTATGAAGGATAAACATATTTGAATTATTTGCTCGAATTCTTTAAAGATGTGACAAGCAATGTGGATAATGGGGATCCTAGAGATGTAATATATCTGGACATCCAAAAGACATTGAATAAGGTTCCACATAAAAGATTAATCTGTAACGTAAGAGCACATAAGGTTAGGAGTAATTTGTTATCTTAGATGGGGGATTGGAAACCAACAAAATGCAGAGAGATGGAATAGATGCGTCATTTTACGGTTGACAACTTTTCAGATACCATAGAGATTGGTCCCCAGTACCCAACTATTTGCAATCTACATTATTACTTGGATGAAGAAATAAAAAATATTATAGCCAAATGACACTAAAATAACTGGAAAAGTACGTTGCAATGAAGATGTAAGAAAATTACAAATGGATATGGGTAGGATTGGTGAATGGGCCAACATTCGGCAGATAAAATTAAAGTGGATAAATGTGAACTTTTCCATTTTGGTTAGAGAAAAAGTAAGGCAGATTATTATCTAAATGGAGAGCTACTTCAGAGTGCTTAAGTACAGAGGGGTGTGGGTTTCCTCGTGCACATCACGGAACAGCTGGTAATGAGGAATGCAAGTGTACTTATGACGTTTACTTCTGTGTATTGGTGATCCTTGTTTTTATGTCTTTATGTAACATTGAGCGCATCGAATGTGCTGTACAAGAATAGGGTGGATTCGTTATCAAACAAGAAGCACACATTCGGTATAAATCAGTCTTCGTCAGTTTGACAGAACGTAATCACTGGAGTCACATAGTGACTAATTACAATTTGTATCAATGATTTGGGGGAGTAGGTGATGCTCCCACTCATACTATGGGAGAATACATTGAAGGGAGCCCATTTGTCATGAAAAGATGGAAACCCTCCACTGGGATAATTAGAATCCATGGAGGCTGACATTAACCACAGTCACTGAACAGGGTCAGTTAACAAGATGTGGAGCTGGATGAACACAGCAGGCCAAGCAGCATCATAGGAGCAGGAAAGCTTGACGTTTCGGGCCTAGACCCTTCATCAGAAATGGGGGAGGGGAAGAGGGTTCTGAAATAAATAGGGAGAGAGGGGGAGGCAGATAGAAGATGGATAGAGGAGAGGATAGGTGGAGAGGAGACAGACA
>JAHRHZ010000127.1:1044784-1074374 GCA_024137785.1 Ginglymostoma cirratum | reverse complement strand
TCTGCCTGATGTGGAAAGTCTTCTTGGGGCCTGGGATTGGGGTGAGGGAGGAGGTGTGGGGGCAGGTGTAGCACTTCCTGCGGTTACAAGGAAAAGTGGCGGGTGTGGTGGGGCTGGAGGGGAGTGTGGAGCGGACAAGGGAGTGGTCCCTCCGGAAGGCAGATGAGGGTGGGGAGGGAAAAATGTCTTTGGTGGTGGGGTCTGATTGCAGATGCAGGGACACCACCCCAAGGCCTCCTACCCTCCCTCGACCTCTTCATCTCCAACTGCCGTCAAGACATCAATCGTCTCAACCTCTCTACCCCTCTCAAACACTCCAACCTCTCCCCTGCAGAACGTGCAGCCCTCCACTCCCTCCGCTCCAATCCCAACCTCACCATAAAACCCGCAGACAAGGGAGGGGCAGTCGTAGTATGGCGCACTGACCTCTACATTGCTGAGGCCAGGCGCCAACTCTCTGACACCTCCTCCTACCGCCCCCTGGATCATGACCCCACCCCCGAGCACCAAACCATCATCTCCCAAACCATCCACAACCTCATCACCTCAGGTGACCTCCCACCCACCGCCTCCAACCTCATCGTTCCCCAACCCCGCACCGCCCGCTTCTGTCTCCTCCCCAAAATCCACAAACCTGAATGCCCTGGTCGACCCATTGTCTCCGCCTGCTCCTGCCCCACCGAACTCATCTCCACCTACCTAGACTCCATTTTCACCCCCTTGGTCCAGGAACTCCCTACCTACGTCCGTGACACCACCCATGCCCTCCACCTCCTCCAGAACTTCCAATTCCCAGGTCCGCAACACCTCATTTTTACTATGGACGTCCAGTCCCTATATACCTGTATTCCCCATGCTGATAGCCTAAAGGCCCTCCGCTTCTTCCTGTCCCACAGAACAGACCAATTCCCCGACACCGACACCCTCATCCGCCTAGCCGAACTCGTCCTCACCCTCAACAACTTTTCTTTCAATTCCTCCCACTTCCTACAGACAAAGGGGGTGGCCATGGGTACCCGCATGGGCCCAAGCTATGCCTGCCTCTTTGTAGGTTATGTGGAACAATCCCTCTTCCGTACCTACACTGGCCCTAAACCCCACCTCTTCCTCCGTTACATTGATGACTGCATCGGCGCTGCCTCGTGCTCCCACGAGGAGCTCGAACAGTTCCTCCAATTCACCAACACCTTCCACCCCAACCTGAAGTTCACCTGGACCATCTCCAACACTTCTCTCTCCTTCCTGGACCTCTCTGTCTCCATCTCGGGCAACCACCTAGAGACAGATGTCCATTTCAAGCCCACTGACTCCCACAGCTACCTGGAATACACCTCCTCCCACCCACCCTCCTGCAAAAATGCCATCCCCTATTCCCAATTCCTTCACCTCCGCCGCATCTGCTCCCAGGATGAAACATTCCAATCCCGCACATCTCAAATGTCCTCATTCTTCAAGGACCGCAACTTCCCCCCCACAGTGGTCGAGAACGCCCTCAACCGTGTCTCCCGCATTTCCCGGAACACATCCCTCACGCCCCGTCCCCGCAACAATAACCAAAAAAGAATCCCCCTCGTCCTCACATACCACCCCACCAACCTCCGGATCCAACGCATCATCCTCCGACACTTCCGCCATTATGCTGCACCCTGTTTATACAAGGAGATAGGGATAAAATGACAGACCAGCTGCATAAAATGACTGATGGTGGAATTTTTACAGACTAGAAACCAGGATAACAATATTCACTGTCCATTGACTTTGCATGACACTGCTCCTATTGTTAAATGTCCTGTTATCAAATCCTTTTAAATACTTGAGATATCATTTAGAGCATTAAGACTTCTGCACAAGAACATGAGGAAGCAATTCTTCCCCATGTGCCTGTTAAAGAAGAATAGGATGAGGTCATTGAGTCCAAGCTAGCCATTTCCCACTTGAAGAGGTGGAAAGCTGGAATGTTGGCGCATTGTTGACAAGCGAATCATTCAAAACATACAGACGTATTACTGCAGCTGTACGAGGTGTTACTGAGAGGACTCCTAGAGTACTTTGTATTGTTTGTGCTTCTGTAAATGAGAAGGGAGATGCCTCCACTGGATATAGTTTAACGGCTGCTTGCAATCCAGGAGTTGCTGTATCATTTAATGCCTTGAACCTGTCACAGATGGACAGGAGGAAACCACTTAGCGTCTCAATTTGATTGCAGAGGGAAAGGAGGAGGCCATTAAGTCTCTCGAGATTGTTACAGAGGAACAGGAGAAGTCATTCAGTCTCTTGAATCTGATACACGAACAGGAGGAGGCCATTCAGCTTCTTGAGTCTGTTACACATGGCAGGAGAAAGCTATTCAGTCTCTTGAATCTGATAGACAGGAACAGCGGGAGATCATTCAGCTTCTTGAGTCTGTTATGGGGCAACAGGAAGACACCGTTCAGCTTCTCAAATCTATCAAATCAGTTAGCTTGCTTGCTCATTTACAAAGAGAAAAAAAGACATAAGCACATTATTCAGATTTTGAGCATGTTTTACAAACAGAGGAGAAGGTCTTTCAGCCCATAGAAACTGTAACTGATGTGAACAGACCATTTAATTAGCAATTCCATTCCACCGGAAGAGTGGGAAACGTCACAGTTATGCGAGCCTATTACAGAGGAGCAGGAAGAGGAGATGTATTTTCACAAACTTGATACACAGGAAGATTCTGCTGCTTATGATTAGTACATAGGATAATCTGGAGGCCAGTGAGCCCCCAGAATCCTGTTATCCAGGAACAGAAGGAGGCGACTCACTGCCTACCAGTAAGATGCATTGGGAGAGAAGGCCCATGTGGGTCACCAAAGCCTCTGGTCTTCCTGAATGCCCACAGCAGTTTAAAACACAACTTCCAGGAAACCATCCCCAGCACTTACCACTAACTTTCCAATACCACAATTAAGTCAGACGCCACTTACGTATAACTTAGAAACTGAGTCTGAATCAATAACAGTCGAGGGGATTCCTCATGTTACTGAACACATGATCGGCAGAGAGCAACTAACTCAAGCATTTAGTGGACAGGCACAAAACAAGTTACAAAGACATGTCCCAAAGCTGCTGAAAAGCCCCGGCCAACATGAAGCGCCACAGGACACTGGTAAGTGTGAGCTACGCTTTTTAAAAATTATTTCTGAGCTTCATAACAGTGGTATCCGATGCTCCAGGGTGAACAATACCAAAGTCCAGGGAATGAGGCAATGGCCCAGTGGCATTGTCACTGGACCGTTAATCCAGAGACCCAGATAATGTTCTAGGGACCTGGGTGTGAATCCCACCATGGCAAATGGTGGAATTTGAATTCAATAAGTATGTGGAATTAAGATTCTAGTGATGACCATGAATCCATTGTCAATTGTTACAAAAACCCATCTGGGAGAGTGAGGTAATTGATTCAGAGACTAGAGATTTAATAAAGGAAACTATGAAGATATGAGGCGTGTGTTGACCTTGATAGATTGGGGAGAGTTTACTTAAAGGGATGACAGTGGATAGGAAATGGAAAACATTCAAGGAATGCATGGGGGAACTGTAATAACTGTTTATTCCTGTCTGTCACAAAAGCAAAATGTGTAAGAGGGCCAATCCATGGCTTACAAAGGAAATTAGCGATAGTATCCAATCCAAGGACAAAGATATAGCTGAACAACTGAATACGTACTTTGGTTCTGTCCTCACAAAAGAGGACACAATTCAGATTCCAGAAATGGTGGTGAATGCAAGATTTAGTGAGATGGAAGAATTGAGGGAGAACAATATTAGTAGAGGAATGGTGCTGGGAAAATTGATGGGATTGAAGACAGGTAAATCCCCAGGGTCTAATAATCTACATGCCAGAGTACATAAGAAATAGCTCTGGAAATAGTGGATGCATTGGAGGTCATCTTCCCGGATTCTATAGTCTCTGGAACAGTCTCTGCAGATTGGAGGGTAGCTAATGTCAGTCCTGTATTCGAAAAGAGAGGTAAAGAGAAAACAGGAATTATAGACCAGTCAGACAAACATCAGTAATGGGAAAAATTCTCACATGCATTATCAAGGACTTTATAATGGAGCAGTTAGAAAGCAGTGGCAAGATCAGACAGAGTCAGCATGGATTTATGAAGGGGAAATCATGCTTGACAAATCTGTTGGAAGTCTATGAAGATGTAACTGGTAGAGTTGACAAGGGAAGCCAGTCGATGTAGTATATTTGGACTTGCAGAAAGTGTTTGACAAAGCCCGCATAAGAGATTATTGTTCAAGATTAAAGCACATGGTATTGGGGAAGTGTATTGAGTTGGACAGAAAACAGTATGGCAGAGAGGTAACAAAGAGTAGGAATTAATGGGTCCTTTTCAAATTGGCAGGCAAAAACCAGTGGCATGCCACAGGTATCGGTGCTGGGACCCCAGCTTTCATCATATATATTAATGATTTGAATGAGGGAGCAAAACACAACATCTCAAAGTTTGCACATGATACCAAGTTGGGTGGGAGGGTGAACTGTGACGAGGATGCACAGATCCTTCAGCATGCCCTCGACAGGTTGGGTGAGTGGGCAAATCAATGGCAGATGCAGTATAATTTGGATAAATGTGAGATTATTCACTTCAGAAGCAAAAACAAAAAGGCAAATAACTACCTGAATGGCTGTAAATTGGGAAAGGGGAGTGTGCAGTGTGTCTTTACAGATTGGTTGTAAAGGGGAAGCAGTGTGTGTCTTTATGCACCAGTTGCTGAAGGTAAGCATGCAATTGCAGCAGGCAGTAAAGAAGGCAAAATGTACGTTTGCCTTCCTTGCGAGACATTTCGCGTACAGGAGCAGGGATATGTTGTTGCAGTTATACAAGGCCTTGGTGAGGCCACACCTAGAATACAGTGTGCAGTTTCAGTTTCCCTGAGAAAGGATGCTCTTGCTCTCGAGGGTGTGCAGCTAAGGTTTACCAGGCTGATTCCAGGGATGGCGAGATTGATGTATGAGAGATTGACTAGGTTAGGCTTGTTTTTGCTGGAGTTCAGACAAATGAAGGAGGGTTTGATAGAGACTTGTAAAATTCTAACAGTACTAGACAGGGTAGATGCAGGAGGATGTTTCTGATGGTGGGTGTGTCCAGAACCAGGGGTCACAGTCTAAGAATTCAGGGTACATTCGGGATGGAGATGAGGAGATATTTCCTTACCCAAAGGGTGGTGAGCCTGTGGAATTCATTACCACAGGAAGCAGTTGATGCCAAAGAATTGAACGTATTCAAGAGGCGGTTAGATATAGTACTTAGGGTGAATGCGGTCAAAGGTTATTGGCAGAAAGCAGGATTAGGTTGTTGAGTTGGACCATCAACCATGATCATGATGAATGGCGGAGCATGCGCAAAAGGCCGAATGGCCTCCCCCACTCCTATCTTCTATGTTTCTATGTCTGTGTTTCTATGTTTCCACAATCTGATACTACCACATGATCATACCAATTGCTGCCTTCAACAATCTGACACTTTCCCACCCAATATAGCAAGTTCCCACTGCTTGCTGCCTTCCACAGTCTGACACTTGCCCCCGGCACAACAAAATCCCACTGCCAGCTTGAACTTCCATAATCTGACCTCACCTCCAAATCCCCCATCCACCCAGCACAGCCCCTGATATTAAACCCAGAGAAACTGGGAAAGGAAGGTGTCTCAGACTGCCGCATGATGTTTCAGTTTGAGGGGAGGGAGCAGGAGAGATACTTACTCCAGAGACTGCGATTCACACCATCCCCAGCCCCAGAATCTGTGTCTCCCTGTCTGTGTCTAAGCTTCAGTCTCTCAGAAATATCCCCAAGACAGAGAGAAGGGAATTGATCGAAACAGAGCCAAAATGTTTTCAAAAAAAAATAAAAGAAAAACAAATGAAATTCCATCACTGACTGTCTTCCAAAACCTCCCTATTTTATCAACACTTTCCCCTGGTTTTAAATCCTCAGAATACAAACAGGTTTCAACTGGGATCAAGGAGCAACTGCTTTCTAACTGCCTCCAGGATTTATTTTCTGAGAGGCTGAGCAAAGACTCAATGGTTGGGAGTGTCACCCCAGTACCTGTGTCTGTCCCCCTCCCCCCTCTCCCGTGTTTAACTTGCCCCCCTCCAGCTTGTTTGCTGACACTCTTGAGGGGGTGGCCGCAACCCTATCCCACTCCTATTCATCTGGCACAGCCCCCATGCCCACTCCATCCACGATTGGTGCTGGTTCTGCGTGAAATATTCATGATGAACATACCACTGTACAGTGACCTCTCTTTCTCTCCCTGTCTGTCTCTTTCACTCCTCTCTCCCTCCCTTTCTCTGTCCTCATCTATGTCTCCATCACTGCTGAGCTTTCTCCTGCTCAAGAACCTGCTCTATGTCTCTCTCCCCATTTCCTCTACGTTTCAATTGAAATGCCGTCTCTTGCCTCACGTTTGCGACGTGTTCCGATCTCTCCGCCGTGTCTCGTAAACATTTCCAACGTCAGCATCACATTTTGGAGGGTGGAGGGGAGAGTGCTGACGATAGGTGGGTGGGGGAATAAAGGATTCTGTACCGCACCGATATCACACCATCAGCAAACTCAGCCAGGGCTCCGTAAGCACACTCACGTCATGTGTGAGAGGCCGAGGGGTGCACAACAAGATCCCAAAGGCAGAGATAAAAGGTACTGCAGATGCTGGAGAAGCCGAGATAACAAGCGTGGGGCTGGATGAACACAGCAGGTCAAGCAGCATCATAGGAGCAGGAAAACCTGACGTTTCGGGCCTAGACCCTTCATCAGAAAAGGCAGCCGTGTTATGGGACTGCTGAGGGATTCACTCAACACCCTGTCAGAGCCCAGCGCAACACCGCCTCCCTTCGCCCCCCAGCACAGGATGCAATGCGAAAACAGGCCTCCCCCAACAGAGTCCACCAGCAAATACTAAAGTCCCCCGTTTCAACTTGGAGCTGGGCTCAGGCCAAACACTGGAGTTAACCCTTAAGCCCCTCCCCCAGATCCTGTACCTACCTCCTTTGAGTCGTCTTCCTCTTCCCTCCATCACCATTATTTTTCCCCCACCAACACTCCCCACTATGCGGGATCTCACAAGCGGCAAAATCTGAAAATGGTCACCCATTGATGGAGGCGGTTTACCTCATCCCGAACATGAGCCTAGAGGGAGGTTGGGGGGTGGGATGGTGGTCTCAGACCCAGCAATTACTGCCGCTTTGAGATGCTGAGCTGTCCTCCCCAGTCCCTTATCGCACCCCCCTGTCCAGACCCAGAACCTGCGCTGACGCCCCCACTCCTTCACCCCGCCCAGAGACAAGACCGAGGACCCAGTCAATGGCAACAATTCCCTCTGTTCACCCCCAAACCTCACAGATAGACCGACAGGAGTCGGGCGGAGAGAGTAGGACATGAGGGTGGGATCATACTCTCTTCCCACACCCTGAATGCCCCCCACACACCTCCCCATTAAAATGCCAACAAGTCCCAGCGGAGTTTCTCCCAGATATTCCAAGATGAAATACAGGAAAGAAAACGGCTGGATGCAGAGACAGGAGAATCCAGCTCTCCCCGCCCCCCATTGCCCTCAGCTCGTATTGCATTTGAGTGACGCCTGCACCTTCCATTTAACCCTCGTCGCCTCGTGGCCCTGTCTGAAACACAGATACGACCCTGTCACAATGATTCACAAAGTTTCAAACAGGTTTAGCACTCCTGATTTCCCTCTCTCCAACCCTCACACCACAAACACACACACACAACCGGCCAGAAGGGGCTAAAGTTTGAATAAAGGAACAACCGCACAGCAAGATCCCACGCACAGTCTCGCTGTACTCCAACTGAAGCACGTCACACACAGTTAGAAACCAAAGGCTGCAACGGTTTAGACACGGTAAGCCCCTCCCCTCACGACTTCTCTCAGTCTCATTCCTTCTATCCCAAACTGTCATCTTCACTAGTGTGCTGTGAACTATTTCTTCTGCAATTTCAATGTTCAATGATTGGAGACCCTTCTGCACCTCCACCCCAGCCCTTGTATCTATTGCCTGGCCCCACATCCTCACCTCCCCACTCCCACAGCCATCTGATCTCACTCTCTCCCTGCCTTTCCACACACACACTCTCCGATTTCTGAAATGTTCTCACTCCAGTCACTTCGTAAACCTAACGGTTTAAAATGATGGAGTGGTCTGTAGACATTGATGTGGGCGGGGAAGACCCAAACTGACGAATGACGATGGAGAGAGGGAAAGGGAGACAGACAGAAGAAGGAAGACAGAAAGAAGACACCAGACTATGGTCAGAGAGAAAGGGAGGAAGACCCCAGACTGAGAAAGGTGCATGGAGAAGGAAACGGTCAGAACGAGAGAGAGAGAGAGAAACAGTCTGAGTCTCTGTAAACGACATTTTGACACTGAGCCACTTGTTGCAATGTAGGGCACATTGCAGGTAATTTGATACAAAGCAAGATCCCACAAGCAGCAGTGTGACTGCAGATAGATTGTGTGTCTCCCTGATGCTGGCTAGTGGTTCAATTCTGGCGCCAGGACAATAAAGTGCAATCAATCCTGCTGTTTGCCAAATTCAAAATATTTCCCCCTTTCTCCTCTAAACGGTCTCTATCTCTCTTTGTCTCTCTCTCTCCCACCCCGGCACCTGTGATCTTTCTCTTTCTTTCCCAATATGCCTCTCTCACCCCTCTCTATCTCTGATCTTTCTCTCTCTCCCCACCCTTACCCCTCTCCATCTCCGATCTTTCTCTCTCTGTCACACAATCTCTCCCCTCTCCATCTCTGCTTTTTCTATCCCTCTCTCCCAACCTTCATCTCTGATCTTTTGTTCTCTCTCTCTGAGATTTAATCCATGATGTTACCCTAGCAAAGGCCTGTGAACTATTCCTTAGACTGATTCCAGAGCAATGACTTTTGTACCCATCCCAACTCTGTTCCCCTAGCAATGGGCTGTGGACCCATTCCCAATCTGATCTCCTAGGAAAAGTCTGTGAACCCTTCCTTAATTTGTTCCCCGCCACTGACCTGTGAACCTCTCCCCACTTTGTTTGCCTAGCAATGGCCTATGAACCCATCCCCAATCTGTTACCTTGGCAGCGACTGTGAACCCATCCCCAATGTGATCTCATAGCAACAGCAGTTAACCCATCCCCACTCTGTTCCCCTAGCAATGGCCTCTGAACCCATCCCCAATCTTCCCTCATAGCAAAAGCCTATGAGCACGTTCCCACTCTGTTCCCCTAACAACAGCCTGTGAACTTATCCCCACAATATTAACCTCATGATGGCCTGTCAACTCACTGTCCACTGTCCTCCTAGCAACAGTTTGTGAAACATCTCCAAACTGTTCTCCCGTCAACGTGAAACCATCCCCACTCTATTCTCCTTCCGATGACTTATTAACCTATGTTCCAATGGCCTGTGAACTCATCCTTCCTCTGCTCACCGAGCAACAGTTTATGATGCCATCCCTTACCTGTGATCAGAGAAACAGCCTCTTAACGCATTCCCAATTTGTTCTCCAAGCAACAGCCTGTGAACCCATCTCCACTGTGCCCCTAACAACAACATGTGAAACGTTCCCAAACTGTTCCCCCGAGCAATGGCCTGTGAACCCATCACTATTTTGTTGCCCTTGCCAAGCCTGTGAACCCTTCCTTAGACTGTTTCCCTAGCTACGACCCGTGAAAGCATCCCCAATCTGTTCACCAAGCAATGATCTGTAAACCCATCACCACTCTGACTCTGAGCAATGGCCTGTGAACCCATCCTCACTCTTTTCTCATAACAACAGCATGTGAACACACCCCCATTCTGTGAAGCAATCTGCACTTTTTTCTCATAGCAATGGTCTGCAAAACATTCCCAAACTCTCCTCCTAACAGCGGCCTGTGAACACATCCATCTCCGGTTCCCCCAGCAATGGCCTGTGGACCCATCCTTCCTCAGTTTCCCTAGCAACAGCATGTCAGCCCATCTTCACTCTGTTCCTCTAGCAAGGGGCTGTGAAGTCATCCCCATTCTGTTTCCCAACGCTGGCCTCTGAACCAATCTGCATACTGATTCCCTAGCAATGTCCGTGAAACCATCAACACTCTCTTCCCCTAGCAACTGTGAACACATCTGCAATCAGCAACAGCCTGTTAACCCATTCCCACGCTGTTCCCCTAAGAATGGCCTGTGAACCCATCCCCACTCTGCTCCCCTAGCAAAGGCCAGTGAACTCATCACCAATCTGCTCCCCCAGCAAAGGACTGTGAACCCAACCTTAATCTGTTCGCCCAGCTATAGCCTGTGACCACATCCTACCCGGGTCCCTGAGCAACGTCTTGTGAACCCATCCACATTCTATTTCCTTATCAATGGCCTGTGAACCCATCCCCACATTTTTGCCCCAGCAAAGGCATGTGATCCCTTCCTTAGTCTGTTCCTGTAGCAATGGCCTGTGAAAACATCCCAACTATGTTGTCCTAGCACCGCATCTCCACACTTTCCTCATGGCATCAGCCTGTGAACACATTCGTACTGTTCCCCTAGCGACAATCTGTAAACCGGATCCTCAATGTGCTCCCCTAGCAACGGCCTGTGAACCCATCTGCACTTTGCTCCCATAACAATGGCCTGTGAACCCATCTCCAAACCATTCCCTTAGGAATGATCTGTGAATGCATCCCAAATCAGCCCTCCCAGCACCAGCCTTTGAACCCATTCTTCCAGCAACGCCCTATGAGGCCCATCCCCAAACTGTTACCCTAGCAACGACCTGTGAACGCATCCCAAATGTGTTCTCGTAGCAACACCCTGTGAACCCATCACCACTCTTTTCTGATAGCAATGGCCTATGAACCCTTTCTCAATCTTTTCCCCCGGCAACAGCCGGTGAACTCAGCTCTAACAATTCCCATAGCAACGGCCTGTGAACCTATTCTTCTTCTGTTCCCCTAGCAACAGCCTGCCAACATGTCCACTGTACTCCAAACAATGTCCTGTAAAACATTCTCAAACTGTTCTCCTAGCAGCAGCGTGCGAACCCATCCTTCCTCAGTTCTGCGAACTACAGCCTGTGAACCCATCCCCAGTCTCTAGTCCTTGAAATGGCCTGTGAACCCATTCTTACTCTGATCTCCTAGCAACGGTCTATGAACCCATCCTCACTCTTTTCCCCTAACAATGGCCTGTAAACCCAAGCTTCCTCAGTTCCCCCAGCAGCAGCAGTGAACTCATCCCCACTCTAGTCTCCTCACAATGGCCTTTGAGCTCATGCAAACTCTGTCCTCCACCAACGGGCTGTATATACATCCCGGCACTGTTTCTCCAGCATTTCCCTGTGAAGTCATCTGTACACTGATTCCCAAGCAATGACCTGTTAACCCATCAACATTCTGTTTCCCTAGGAGCAACCTGTGAACCCATCCATAATCTGTTCTCATAGCAACAGCCTGTTAACCTATTCCCACACTATTCCCTAGGAACAGCCAGCAAACCCATCCCAATTCTGCTTCTCTAGCAAAGGCCTGTGAGCCCATTCTTACACTGTCCCTCTAACAACAGGCTCTTACCCATCCCTAATTTATTCTTATAGCAACTGCCTGTGAGCACATCTTCACTGTAATTCAAGCAATAGTCTGTGAAACATCCGCAAATTGTTCACAGAACAAATGCGTGTGAACCGATCCTTCCTCTGTTCTCTTAATAATGGCCTATGAGGCCATCCCTACTTTTTTCCCCTAGCAATGGCTGTGACGCATCCACAAATTGTTTTCATAGCAACGGTCTGTGTACCAAACATTACTCTGTTCCCTTAGCAATGACCTATGAATGCATCCCCACTTTGTTCCCATAGCAATGGCTTCTGAACCCAAGATAACAAGGTGTAGAGCTGGATGAACACAGCAGGCCAAGCAGCATCACAGGAGCAGGAAGGCTGACGTTTTGGGCCTAGACCCTTCTTCAGAAAGAAGGCTTCTGAACCCATCTGCACATCATTCACTTAGCAACGGCTGCGAACACACCCCCACTCTTTTGTCCCAGCAAAGGCCTGTGATCCTTCCCTTAATCTATTCCTCAGCAACAGCCTGTGAAAACATCCTCACTCATTCCCCAGCAATGGCTTGTGAAACCATCACCACTCTAATGGCCTGGCAAAGGCCTCTGAACGTAGCAACGACTTTTGAACCAATCCCCACTCTATTCCCCTAGCGAGCCCAATCTGATGCCCTTGAAAAGACCTGTGAACCCTTCCTTAATCTGTTCCCCCACCACTGGCCTGTGAATCCATCCCCACTCTGTTTGCCTAAGCAATGGCCAGTTAATCCATCCCCACTCCATTCACCTAGCAATGGCCTGTGAACCCATCCCCAATCTGTTCTCATACAAACAACCTGTGAACCCATTCCCATTCTGTTCCCCTAGCAATGGCCTGTGAGCCCATCCCCACTCTGATCTTCTAGCAATGGCCTGTGAACCCAACCCAACTCTGTTCTGCTGATGGCTGCCTGTGAACCCAGCCCCACTCTATTGCCCTGACAATGCACTGTGATCCCATCATCAATCTGTTCCACTAGCAATGGTCTGTGAAACCATCACCACTGTACCCCTTGCAATGGCCTGTGAACCAATCCTCACTCTGTTACCCTTGCAACAGCCTGTGATCCCAGACCCACACTCTTTTCCCCAGCAGTGAACTATGAATTGATCCCCAATTTCGTCTTATAACAATATACTGTGATCCCATCCCAATGCTGTTGCCCAAGTAATGGCAAGTGAAACCTTCCAGTCTCTTTTCACCTAGCAACAGCCTGTTAACCTGTCACCATTCTGTTAACCTTGCAACTGCCTGTCAACACATCTCCACTGTTCTCCTAACAACAGCCTGTGAACCCTCCTTCCTCGGTACCCCTACCAACAGCCTATGAACCTATCCCCACTCTATTCTCCTTGCACAGCCTGTGAAACCATTCCCACACTGTTCCCTTAGCAACTGCCTGTGAACCCATTTGCACTCCTTTCTCCATGCAACGACTTATTAACCCATGTTCACTCTGTTCCCTTAGGAACAGCGTGTGAAACGTCACCAATCTGTTCGCCTAGCAACAGCCTATGAACCTATCGCCATTCTGTCACCCTAGTGAAGGCCTGTGAACCCTTCTTTAAACTGGCCTCCTAGGGATGACATATGAACCCACCTCCACTCTGCTCCCCTAGCAACGATGTGAAAACCCATCACAACTCTGATCTCCTAGCAAAGGCCTGTGGAACCATACCCACGGTGGCCACCTAGCAACAGACTGTTACCCATTCCCAATTTGTTCTCAGCGCAACTGCCTGTGACCACATCTACACTGTAGCCCAAGCAACAGCCTGTGAAACATTCCTAAACTGTTCTCATGGCAACAATTTGTGAACCACTTCTTCCTCTGTTCTCGTTATAACGGCCTGTGAAGCCATCACCAATCTCTTCCCCTAGCAACAGCCTGTGAACTCATCCCTACTCTGTTCTCCTAGCAACGGTCTGTGAACCTATTGCTACTCTGTTCATCCTGCAACAGCCTGTAATCACACCCACACTCGACCAGTGTACCAATCCTTAAATAACCTGTGAACGCATCCACATTATGCTCCCCTAGCATTGGCTTGTGAACCCAAACCTACTGTTTTTCCCAGCAAAAGCCTGTGATGCCTTTGTCTAGCAACAGCTTGTGAAAACATCCCCACTCTGTTCCCCTAGCAACTGCCTGTAAACCCATCCCCACTCTGATTCCCTAGAAAAGATCTGTGAGCCCTTATTGAAATTGTTCCCCTGCCACTGAACCGTGAACCCATCCCCATACTGTTAGCCTAGCAACGGCCTGTGAACACAACTCCACTCTGTTACCCTAGCAGTGACCTGTGAACCCAACCCCACTCTGTTCTCAGAGCAACAGCCAGTTAACACATCCACGCTCAGGTCTTCTAGCAATGGCCTGTGAACCCATCCCCATTTATCTCTCATTAGCAAAAGCCTGTGAACATGTTCTCTGTTCCATAGAAACGGCCTCTCAACTTATCCTCATTCTGTTAACCTAGCAACGGCCTGTCAACACATCATTACTTTACTCTTCATCACAGCCTGTGAACGCATCCCCAATCTGTTCTCCAAGCAACAACCTGTGAATCCGTCCCAATACGTTCTTCCAGCACCAGCCTGTGAGCCCATCCCCAATCTGTTACCCTAGCAATGACCTGTGAATGCATCCCCAATCTATTCTCATAGCAACAACCTGAGAACCCATCTCCAACTCTTTTCTGACAGCAACGGCCAGTGAACCATTTCTCACTTATTTCCCCCAGTAACAGCTTATGAACTTATCCCTACTTTTTCTCATAGCAACGGCCTGTGAACCTATTCTTCATCTGTTCCCCTAGCAACGGTCTGTGACCCTATCCTTCCTCTGTTCAATGGGCTGCAAACTATACTCCTAGCAACGGCCTATAAAATATTCCCAAACTGTTCTCCTGGCAGCGGCCTGTGAATCCATCCTTCTTCAGTTCCACTAGCAGCAACCTGTGACCCCATCACCACTTTCTTGTCCTTGCAACAGCCTGTGATCCCATCCCCACTCTGTTCCTCCAGCGACAGGCGGTGTACCCATCTGGGCTCTGTTTCCCCAGCACTGGCCTGTGAACCCATCCGTACACTGATCCCCTAGCAATGGGCTGTGAACCCATCCGGACTATGTTCTATTGATGACTGCCTGTGAACCCATCCCCATTCTGTTCCACTAGCAACGGCCTGTGAACCCATCGCAACTACGTTCCGTTGATGACTGAGTGTGAACCCATCCCCACTCTGTTGCCTTGACAACTGCCTGTGAATCCATCCCCACTCTGTTCCGCTAGCAATGGCCTGTGAAACTATCCCAACACTTTTGCCCTAGCAATGGCATGTGAATCCATCCTTACTTTGTTCTCCTGGCAATGACCTGTTAACCCATTCCCACTTTCTTCTCCTGGCAACGACCTATGAACCCATCCTAACGTTATCCTAACCACAGCCTGTAAACCAATCCTCACTCTGTTCTCCTAGCAGTAAATTGTGAAGCTCTTCCCAATTTGTTTTCATAGTAACAGCCTGTTAACCCATTCCCACACTGTTTTACTTAGGAATGGCCTGTGAACCCATCCCCACTCTGTTGCGCTAACACAGGCCAGAGAACCCTTCCTTAGTATGTTCCCCTTGCAGCAGCCTGTGAACCTATCCTCACTCTGATCTCCTAGCAATGGTCAGTGAACCCATCCCCACTCTGATCTCCTAGCAATGACCCGTGAACTCATTGACTTGTGAACCCATCACCAATCTGTTCTTATAGCAACAGCCAGTTAAGTCATTCCCAATCTGTTCCCCTAGCAATGGCTTGTCAACACATCTCCACTGTTCGCCTAGCAACAGCCTGTGAACCCATCCTTCCTGGGTTGCCCTACCAACAGTCTGTGAATCCATCAACACTCTACTCTCCTTGTAACAGCCTGTGAAAACATCACCATACTATTCCCTTAGCAATGGCCTGTGAACCCATCCACACGCTCTTCTCCTTGCAATGACTTATTGGCACATGCTCACTCTCTTCCCCTAACAGCAGCACGTGAAAGGTCTCCAGTCCATTCCCCTAGCAATGGCCCATGAACCCATCATCAATCTGTTGCCCGAGCAATGGTCTACAAACCCACACCCACGCTTTTGCCCCAGCAAAGGCCTGTGATCTCTTCCTTGGTCTGTTCCTCCAGCAACCGTGTGTGAAAACATTCCCACTCTGTTCCCTTAGCAATAGCCTGTGAACGCATTCTCAATCTGTTGCACTAGCTACAGCCTGTCGACCGTTCCTGAGACTGATCCCGTAGCAATGATCTTTGAAACAATCTCTACTTGGCTGCGTGAACCAATCCCCACTCTGATCTCTTAGATAAGGGCTGTGAATGCTTTCTTAACCTGTTCCTCCACCACTGACCTGTGAACACATCCCAACACTGTGAACCCAATGTCACTCTGTTGCCCTAGCAGTGACCTCTGAATACATCCCCAATCTGTTCTCATGGGCTAGAGCCAGTTAACCCATTGCCCGTCTGTTCCCCTAGCAATGGCCTGTAAACCCATCCTCACTCTTCTGTCATATCAAAAGCCTGTCATTGTGTTCCTGCTCTGATTCTAATGCAATGGCCTGTGAACCTATCCGCACTCTGTTAATCTTGCAATGGTCTGTTAACATATCCCCACTGTGCTCCGAGGAACAGCATGTGGAACATCCCCAAACTATTCCCCTAGCAACAGCCTGTGAACCCATCCCCACTATTTTGCACTTGTCAAAGTCTGTGGACCCTTCCAAAGACTGTTCCCCTAGTAACAGCCTGTGAACCCATCGCCACTCTGTTCCCCTAGCAAAGGCTTGTGAACCCCTCTGTTGCCCTGGCACTGGCCTGTGAATCCATCCTCACTCTGTTCGCCTCGCAATGGCCACTTACCCATCCCCAATTTGTTCTTCTCGCAACGACTTATTAACTCATCTTCACTGTAATTCTAACATAAGCAAATGAAACATACCAAAACTGTACTCGTAACAATTACCTGTGAACCCATCTCCGCTGTACCCCTAGCAACAGCCTGTGAGACAGCCACAAACTGTTCACTGATCAATGGCCTGTGAACACATCCCCACTCTATTCCCCTAGCAACGGCCTGTGAAATTATCCCCATACTTTTGCCCTTGCAACGGCTGATGAACCCATCCATACTTTGTTCCCCTATCAACGAAGTGCTAACCCATTCCCACTGTGTTCTCCTTTCAACGGTCTGTAAATCCATCCTCACACTGTCCCCCTTGCAACGGCCTGTGGACCCATCCTCACGCTGTTCCCCAGCAGCAGTCTGTGAATCCTTCCTTGATCGGTTCCCCCACCTCTTACCTGACGAACACAACCCCACACTGTTCCCCTAGAAATGGCCTGTGAATCTACCCTTCCTCTGTTCCCTTAGCAACGGACTTTGAACCCATCCCTACTCTGATCTCCTAAAATGGCCTGTGAACGCATCTGCACTCTCTTCTCCTAAAGGTGACCCGTGAACCAATTCCCAATCTGGTCTCATAGCAACAGCCTGTGAACCCATCCCCATGATGCTCCCCTAGCAACAGCGTCTTAACCCCCTCCAATTTGTTCTCCTAGAAACGGCCTGTGAATCGGTCCTTCCTCTGTATCCCTAGCAACATTTTAACTCATCCCCACTCTCTTAACCTAGCAATGGCCTCTTAACCCATCCCAAATTGTTTTCCTAGAAATGACCTGTGAACCCATCCTTCCTCTGTTTCCCTAACAAAGACCTTTTAACCCATTCTCACTTTCTTACCATAGCAGCAACCTGTGAACCCGTACTTACATTGATCCCCTAGAAAATGCTTGTGAATGCTTCCTTAAACTGTTACCCTGGCACTGACCTGTGAACGCATCTGTACTCTGTTCCTGTAGCACTGGCCTGTGAACCTATCCCCAACCTGTTCGCCCAGCAACGGCCTGTGAACACTTCCCTACTCTGTCCTCGTAGCAGTGACTTTTGAAAGCATCCCCAAATTGTTCTCGTACAAACAGGCTGTTAACCCATTTCCACATTGATCCCCAAGGAATAGCCTGTGAACCTATCCCCACTCTGTTCCTCTAGCAACTGCCTGTGAACCCATCCCCACTCTTTTGCCGTAGCAAACACTTGTGAAGTCTCCCTCAGTCTTTTCAGTAGCAACGAGATGCAAACACATCCCCAATCTGTTCTCCTTGCAATGGCCTGTGAACCCATCCTCACTGTACCCCTATAAAGAACCTGTGAAACATACCCAAACTGCTCACCTAGTAATGGCCTGTGAATACATTCCCAAATCTGTTCTCCTAGCAATGGCATGTGAGCATATTCCAGGTATAGAAAGCATGAGGGAAGCGAGTGACATTGGGGGTTAGAGTGAGTGCAAGAGAGAGAGAGAGGAACAGAGAGACAGTGAGAGAGAAAGAGACAGACAGAGAAAGATAGGGCCTGAAAGAGGGAGATAGGGACAGAGAGCCAGAGGAGTACAGAGAGAAGTGGAGAGGAGTACAGAGAGGGAGACAGGAGGATGAGAGAGGGGCAGAGAGAGAATGGGTCAGAGAGACAGAGACAGGGACAAATGGGGAGAACGAGAGAGTTGGGTACAGGGATGGATAGAGAGAGAAACAGAAGGGCACACAGAAGAGGAGTGAGAGAGAGAGAGAGAGAGATGGGGAACAGAGGGGGAATAGAACATAGGGAGAGAGAGAGGGCACAGGGTGAGACAGACTTGGCACAGATGGGAAGAGAGAGAGGGCAGAGGGGGAGACAGCGCAGGTGAGGGGGGACAGAGGGTGAGAGGAAGAGAGACAAGGACAGAGAGAGAGGGTGGGATCGGGGGGCGCAGATGGAGACAGAAAGGGGGTAGAGGGAGAATGACTGAGTCTGGGAGAGAGCAGTGAGGACAGAGGGGGAGAAAGAGTGAGTGGGATGGAGTGAGGGGGGGGCGAGAAAGAGACAGGGACAGAGAAAGAGAGGGAGGGAGGGGAATGGAGAAAGTGGAGTGGAGGCACAGAGGGGTATGCAGAGAGAGAAGGGGCACTGGAGGGAAAGCAAGGTGATGGGGAGAGAGGGGATCAGATGTTGGGAGAGAGACAGCAGGACTGGGTGAGGGGCAGAGGCAGAGAGAGAAGGGAAGAGAGAGAGTAACAGAGAGGGAGAGAGAGTGTGGCACAGCAGAGGAAGAGGGACAGAGGGGGAAAAAGAGAGGGGGGTGGGGGTGAAAGAGATAGAAAGAGAGACAGAGAGGGGTGCACAGAGGGAGGGGATGATGCAGAAAGGGAAGGAAGGGAACAGGGGAAGAAGGCAGGGGTACAGAGGGGTACGAAGAGAGAGGGATGGAAAGAGACCGAGGCGGGTGAAGAGAGGTACAGAGTGTGATAGGGGATTAGTAGAAGTGGGGACAGACAGGGAGAAATAGAGAGATGGGAGCAGGGTTTGTCAGGGCAGACGGAGAGAGAGATAGAGAGAGGGTGTGGACAAAAGGGAGGAGACAGAGGGGGCATGGACACTTGGGAGGGAGAATGAGAGAGAGAGAGAGAGGCACAGGGGATGCAGAAAGAGAGAGGGAGGAGGGTTGGAGACAGAGAGGGACGGAAAGTGAGCGAGGAGGAAGGGGGACGATGGAGAGTGGGGGGACAGAACAAGAGAGGGGGGCACAGAGAGAGACAGACAGGGGGATGGGCAGAGTGGGGGGGAGAGAGAGAGAGAGAGAGAGAGAGAGAGAGAAAACAAGGGTCAGAGATACACCAGAGGTGAAAGCAAGGACAGAATGACTTGAACCTAATTCCTGATCTCGACCCCGGTCTCTTCCCCTTCCTTGAGGACCAGGACTTGGAGCCTAGTCTGTCTCTCTCCAGCTCAGCTTCTTCAATGCAAATACAAATATAGTTCACTCTGCTGCTGGGAACTTCTTCATGAACATTTTTACTATTTACAAATTGAAATTATAGATACAATCAGTAGAATAGCATCTTTCCTCACTGGCCCCTGAGCTGAGAGAAACATTGAAATATGTCCCTGTAACCTGTGGGAAAAGGTTGGACAAACCAGCACTACTGTCAGTCTGTTGCCATGGCGACAGGCTGCTTCATTGCTGAAACATTGAACTGAAATGAGAAAATCCTGCATGGATTGATTAATGAGTCAATTTGATTGAATGACAAGTTTGGGTAAAGGGATATTTCAGCACATTCTTCAGCTGCTGTCTGAATTTAGTCTGGGTCACGGAAAAAATCAGTGTTTGTGCTGCAACTGAGGAGCTGAAGCATGAAGCCTAATTCCTGCACAAACCAACCTAGACACACAGACTGATACCCCAATACCACATCCGTCTCCATATAGAAAACACCATTAACGTCGACCATAACAAGATGAAATTAGCCAAGATCACAAACAGTAAAATGATGGATTTTCTTCGATTTTGCATTTCTTTGTCACACTGAAAGCCCTATTGGAGAGAGCCCGGAGTCTCCTGCGGGCTTTGCTGGTCACTAAAATGTATCTGACGGTGAAAATATTGAGCAGCAGAATCAGGAGAAATGGGAGTGTCGGGGTTAGAATGTTGTGGAGAAATTCGACTGTGACCCAGACATGAGATAAATAAACATCGGGTTTTGTATCACAAAACCAGGGGGTGTTCCTCAGCCAATACCGAGCCGTGAGCATAACATACCAGGAAATGTTCTTTAAACAGTTCAACCGAGTCACTGTTCCCAGAACCACAGGTGCTGTTTTCTCACTGCAATATTTGCTTATCGGCTTCTGGCAACAAATGGCCGCAAATCGATCAAAGGTGAAAGTGACGGTGAACCAGACAGAACGGTCAGTGGCTGCGTAAAGCAGGATGGCGTGGACATTATATATGACGATGGACTCCAAGAAATAAAACTGATAAACAATCGGAATGCGTCGCAACATCAAGTTGAGAATATCAACCAGTTGTTCCGCCAGTGCCATGGCCACCAGGTAATGACAGACACATGGAGACAATTCGCAATCTTTATAAAGCAGGATAAAGATAGTCACTACGTTAACTGCGAGGAAGGAAAACAAACAAATTATACATCAGCCTGGAGGCAGATTTACCAGTTTGATTGAGGACAGAGTGAGATTTTCAAATGCGTCACTTATTCAGAGATTTATTGATGTAATTGGAGCTGAATTAACAAATGGTAAATTCTGAATTAATTACAAAAAATGTGACGTAAAACACAAGAACCCCTCCCTCCCCAAACACACATCCATAAGAACAGATGACTTCTGGAAAATTCCCACGCACTCGATGACTCGAGAGCAGACACAGGCCATTTCCTTACAGTTCTTAATACAGAGGGTGAAAACATTGCCATCCTGAAGGATTCTCTCCCAGGTCCTTGAAGACAGATGGAGGTTGGAAATTTCTGCCTTTTAGTCCACATTATGGTCAATACTCTTTAGTGAAGAAATGTAAATGCAGGGAAAACGTGTTCACTCCTTTAACTCCCTGAGAGGACTTCGAAACAGTGTCTCCTTCTCCCTGGAATGGGATGTCTTCACTCGGGATCTTATCTTTTATTCAATTAACTGATGTCCGGCCATTTGCATTTAAAGTCAGGTACAGAATGTTTCAGAGAATGTCAGTTATAGAATGTGATGGAGTCACAAAGATCCACAAAGGCCCTTCTGTCCATCAGGTTTTGGCAAAATCAACACAGTCTCACGGTGGAAATCTCTCCCCAAACTTGACTCAAATGGCACTTTGCACACAAAAATAATAAGATTAAGCCAATACCTTGATCGTTTAATCCTCTTTTACGATAATACAGATGTCATCCCTTTTTCAATTATCTCCACCATCCCCTTTTCATTTTTGTATAACACCCTCAGTTGTAAAATATCCTGGATATTCAGTTCCCAATATCCATCACCCGATCACCATGTCTCTCTAATGCCATTAAATCATATCCATTCACCTCAATTAATGCATTGAATTCTTTAATCGTTTTTGAGAGTACAATACCCACAGAGAGATTAACTTTTCAAGTCATTATCCGTTGGTCCATTGTCGCCTTTATTCCTCACTTTGCCTGGTCCAGAAACAGTGTGACATCATCATACTCACAGGATCAGACCTAATGGGTAATTTTCATACAGCACCGTCACCATCCCTGGGTATATCCTATCCGACCAGCAGGAATGACCCACCAGTGGTGGTGGCACCGTGGTATACAGTCAGGAAAGGAGCTGTCCTGGAATTCCCCAAAATTGATTCCAGAACCCGAGAAATCTCACGCTAACAGGTCAAAAATGGTCAAGGAAACTGCTTGGTGATGGACATCCACTGCCCTCCACATCACCCCTCAGTGGTAAATCAGTTCTCCTCGATTTTGAAAATAAGTCGAAGGAAGCACTAAGGGCAACAAGGGCACAGAACATACTCTGTGTGTGGTACTTCAATGTCCATCACCAAGAGTGTCTCCACAGCCGCACCACCGACTGAGCAGGACGAGGCCTAAAATGAATAGCCGCTAGACTGTGGGAAGTGATGAGTGAACCAACAAGAGGGAAAGATTCTCGACAATCTACTCGTCACAAGTGCATCTGTCGCTAATAGCAACCATAGGAGCACCCAGTGCTGGCAGAAGTAAAGTCTCATCACCATATTGAAGATCGTGTTCCCTGCAATAAATTAGACTCGAACAGTTTAACAGAAATTAACGACTGCACTGACACAGTAGCCACTGCTGAATCCTCAACTATTTTCAACCTATGCAATAACGAATTCTGACCAAATTTTTCAATGACACTAAGATAAGCAGAAAACTAAGGTATGGAGAGGAAGTAGAGAATCATTAAATGGACAAGCAATGGCCAACAATTTGGTAGATGGAATATAATGTTGGTAACTGTGAACCTGTGAATTTTTCAAGAATAAAGGCTCCGGATTACATAAGTGGAGAGAGATTACAGGACTTAGTGGTACACTGTGTACTGGAGGGTTCACTCTGACCCTTTCAGATGTCAGAATTGTTGCTCCATCTCCCTGATGTTCCCAGTGGCCCCATTGCTTTGAGTACACACGGGACACTTTGATGTGGTTGGTTGGCGGTGGGGAGTGGTGACGGGCAGGGTGTTTTGAGCTGTGTATCAAGGGGGCGGCTTTTATCCAACAGGCCATTCTTTCTTTCTACGTGTAGACCTGAAGACAATGGGAATTGCTGACTGCTTCAGAATGAAGATGCTGTCGCTGCTTCCAGGACAGTGGGTATTCACCAACATGATGTACTGTGTGCATGGTCACGCTGCAACATTAATGGAGTGAGAGATGGAGGGTCCAATCACAAGAATGAGAACATAAAATAAAGGCATTGCAAGATTAGCTGAAATGTTAGATATATCACATTCTCAATTCATACACAGAGCCAGCCCAGACACCTGGTTTTTTCAGTTCATCCATGGGATGTGGGCATCACTGGCTGGGACAGCATTCATTACCCATCCCTAATTGCCAAAAGGGTAACTAAGAGCCAGCCACATTTCTGTGGGTCTGGAGTCACATGTAGGCCCGACCACGTAAGGATGGCAGTTTCCTTCCCGAAAGGACATTCGTGAACCAGATGGGATTTTCCTGACAATCGACAATGGTTTCATTGTCATCATTTGACTTTTAATTTCAGATTTTTTAAAAGTAGGTTCCACCATTTTCTATGGCGGGATTCAAACTCAATTCCGCAGAGCATTACCTGGGTTTTTGGATAAATAGCCCAGCGATCATACCATTAGGCCGTCACCGTAAGCCCAGATGAGATATCTGCTCAGCATGGAACACGTTGCAGGTCAGGCTAATGTACTGCTCAATACAACACGGCAATCTGGCCAGAGTGGGACATTGTGCAGATCACTCCAGTGCATTGATCCATAAACCCAGACTAGATTTCTGTCCAGCATGGGGAACTGTGCAGACCTCAGAAGTGCATTGACCTATCAACCTGGAAAAGGTATCTGTCTAGCACAAAGAGCTGTGCGTACCACACCCAGAGCACTGAACTATAAATCCAGAATAAGTATTTGTCCAGCACAGGGAGATGTGCAGAGCACACCAGTTGCACTGATCTAGAAACCCGCACTCAGTATCTGTCCAGCATGGGGACCTGTGGAAGCAACACCACTAAACTGATCTGTAAACCTGGAGCAGTTATCCCCCCAGCATGTAGGGTTGTGCAGACCACCCCAAAGCACTGTATGGTAATACTGTGTTAGATTACTGCACAGCGTGAGGAAACTTGCAATCCACGATGAAAGTGACAGGATGTGCGGCTCCCAAACATTTACAGCCTCATATCTTCATTGTGCCATGACAAGGGATGCTTTGGATGTGAAACTCGCTGCTAGAGGGAGAAGTCACGGGCATCAGTTCAAATACCAACAAAAATGGGAGGGGTTTGGGAAATAGACAGAGAAGAAGAGATTGAGATGCAATATCATGGAAGGATGTATTCTCACTGAAATGAAATGAAGATGTTTCGACAGCATCTTGCAACATGGGCCAGTATTTTCAGGAATGATGGGTGAACAGGATTTTGGTATGAGTTCAGATGATGGAGTGTACTGGATGAGCATTTGTTCAGCAGATTTGTAACTGGGAGTGGGGTCAGCACAGTCTTCTACACATTGGTCTGAATCTAACAATAATTTGTCTCAGTGTCATTATCATTCAGTGTGACAGAGGGTCATCTGTGCCAGCGCAAGCTAATTTTTCGGTGCTATATTATTGAAGTCATCTCATTAACTACCCACCTCATCCCATGGCATTCCTTTTATTCAGTGCCAGCTTGATTTTCCCGTTCGTCATGGATGGAAATACTCATCATTGCCCAGATGCCCCAGAATATTCCATGATCCCTGGTGCCATGTTTAAAAAGCTAAGGGGCACATAGTTCAGCTTTCTTAGTTCGGAGCTGCCCTACATGGTTTACTCCGAGCATCGCAGATAAGGGGCAACTGCACCACATTTGTCGACAGGGGCCTGGATTTCCCTGTGGATGGGCTAATACAGAGGAGGACCATTCTCTTCCCAGAGGAGGCCACACGACCAGACCCACCCAGTCCAGTGTAGTATTTGCAGTCTGAAGATATGAAGATATGAAGATATTTCAGCAATACAGGACAAGCATCAGTACAATCCAGGGGGAGGTGATGGCCCAGTGGTATTAACACTAAAAAGTTAATCCAGATACCCAGATAATGTTCTGGGAACCCAGGTTCGAATCCCGCCACAGTAGACAGTGGAATTTGAATTCAATAAATAATTAAGAATCTAATGGCGACTGTGAATCCAGGAGAAACCCATCTGTTTCACTAATGGCCTTTATGGAAAGGAAACTGCCATCCTTACCTGGTCCGGCCTACATGGGAGTCCTGACCCACAGCAATGTGGTTGACTCTGAACTGCCCTCTGGGCAATTAGGGATGGGCAATTAATGCTGCCTATCCAGTGATGCCCTCAGCCCATGAATGAATAAAGGGGAAAAAATCAGTAACTCTTCCCTACCTTGCCAGGATAAGTGCCACAGTATTCGCTGTTATCTGTTATCGCACCTACCTTTGACCAATGCTTGTGCTCCACCAGTCTCACTAGTGCATGCCGCAGCTTCCCTATCTGTCTTGCCCCTACTATACCCCCATCCTACTAACACTGCATGGATTCAACACTGTTGACTGACTCACTCCAGACACCTCCCCATTTCCCCCACCTACACCAGCACTAACAGCAGGGCTACCTACCTCCACCCTCACTCTCTACCTCCCTTTCTCTCAGGGAAAGGACCAAGCTGGTTGGTTGAGTGCCTGACATTCGCTCCCTCACCCCTCCCCCGCCATATTGAGAGAGCCCTGGCAACAGCTGGATGGGACCAGGACAACTCATTTGGAGATTGCTAAACATCCACATCCCACTAACTGAGTAAGAAGCAATGTTCAGTGAAGGGCAATTCTCACTTTAAGCCCACTGTCAGTTCCGTTCCCACCTGGCACAACTTAGAAGCTGTAGCCCTGATATAATCTCTCTTTTGCATCAACCTGGTACAAATATAATCTCCACGATCTCAATGGGCAGGAGGGTGGGCTCACAAAACATCAACTCCAGCACCTCCCAGGAAGGGAAAACGGAGGCTCCCTCTTACACTTCCTCCCGTAAATAGCTCAGGTATTGAAACTAAGCTGCAATATATACTGGTCTCCCCATTGTCCTGACATCTTCAATAATCTGTGCTCATACACACCCAGCACCCTCTGCTCCTGCACCCCCTTTATAACTGTACAATCTACTTTATATTAACTTTCAATGGTCTTCCTACAAAAGTGCATCACCCCACTGTTCTGCAGTAATCCTCATCTGCCATATATCTGAACATGACACTAACTTGTCACTGTCCTGTTGGTGTTCTACACTCTTCTCCACATACTTTACAATTCTTCCAGGTTTGGTGCCGTCTGCAAGCATTCAGATTGTCGCAGAGTCACAGTCCCCATGGAACAACTGAAATACTGACGGAACAACTGAAATACTGACACACTCACTGATGTGACCAAGCGAAATACTGATATACTCCCATGAAGTGAGTCAAATAATGACACGCTGTCAATGGAGCAAAGAAAATCCTGATACATACCAGACAGAGCAAATTAAATATTGACAAACCATAGAGCAAGTGAAATCCTGATAGGCTCCCCTTATCTGTGTTAGTATCAGTGTATCCGAGTGCCTGTGTGGCAGGTCTGACAGTCTCTGTGGTGTTTAAAGTGATGCAATGCCACCCTTTGCTGGCCTCCATACGCCACTGCACAGCCAACAGCAGAAGGTGAAAACCATCAGGGACTCATTCATAGAGGGGCAGGGGTAGGGCAGCAGCTCACCACACCAGCCTAACCGATTTCTTACTCATGTACTTATCTAAATGTCTTTTAAACTTTCTAACTGTACCCGCTTCCACCACATCCTCTGGAAGTTATTCCACAAATGAACCACCATCTGTGTAACAAAATTGACCCCATATCGTTTTTAAATCTTACTCCTCTCACTTTAAAATATCTTCCCAGTCTTGAAATTCCCCCAGCCTAGGGAAAAGACATCTGCCATTCACTTTATTTATATCCCTCATGATTTAATAAACCTCTATACCATCATCACCTCAACCTCCTATGCTCCAGCGAAAAAAAGTCCCAGCCTATCCATTCTAATTTTATAACTCAACTCCTCCATTCCCAGCAACACCCTGGTAAATTTCTTCTGAACCACCTCCAGCTTAATGATATTCTTTCTATAACAGGGCGACCAGAACTGCAGAGTACTCCAGAAAAGGCCTCACCAACATTCAGTACAACAACAACATGATGTCCCAACTTCTTTACTCAAAGGTCTGAGCAACGAAGGCAAGCGGGCTAAATGCCTTCTTAACCACCCTGTATACATGCGACATAAACTTCAAAGAATTATACCTGAACCCCCCAGGTCTCTCTGTTCTACAACACTACCCAAGGCTCTACCTTTAATTGTATCAGACCTCCTCTTTTTCGTTTTACCAAAATGCAATACCTCGCATTTATCCAAGTTAAACTCCATCTGCCACTCCTCAGCCTAGTGAGTAATATTACTGCCCTCAACAATCCCCGTTCAGTTTTGAAGGACCCTCTCCTCTCCAAACGACCTACAAACTCTGGCCTTGATTTTCATAAAGAGGTTGAGCTTGGTTTTGCCTTGCGCGGGCAGGAGGAGTGGGTGGATTGCAGACCCAGCCAGTCGTGAGAAGAGGCTAGGAACTAAACAGGTGCCTTGTACCATTTAATGATTTTAGGAAGAGGGTAGTCACGTGTTAGAAGCGGGAAATGGTGATCGTGTTTCAGGGCCAGAAATTATGCTCTTTCATCGTCTTTGGTGTTCAGTATTAATACCGATTCGCAATCCCTCATAGAGCAAAGTGTGCCTGCAAGATTTCTTTCCCAAATATTGCAGTCTACAGAAAATAGCCATTTAACATGGAAATCATAGCCAAGAAATAAAAGATGTTAATAGTTTATCTGAATGGCAGGCCACATGCAGTCAACATCTTATAGTTGTGGCAAATACCTTGCATTTGTTTAATGAGAAATGTCCCCTGCGTAATTCAGTAAAGTTAACCAGAATTTAGTTATTCTGTATAGAGCTGAAAGCTGGTGCTTAAAATGTGACCCAAAATCTGGGCATGGTTTGGCTCTTGTGTAGTGGGTAGTGCCCATGCCTCTGAGCCAGAGGCCTGAATTTGATTCCAGTCCATGAACTTCTGGTAGAGTCCCTAGCTTTGGATCAAAAGGTCTGGATTCAAGTCCTGCTTGTTGCAGAGATCTGTCATAGCATGTCAGAACAGAATGATGAACAATCACACAGGAGAATAATTTTGCAGTTTTCGGGGCTATTGCCGAGTGGTAGTAGTGCGCCCACCTCTGGGCATAAAGGTCCAGATTCAAATCCCACAGACGTGGGGGGATTTCATAATATGTCTGAACAAGTTGATTAAAATTATGTTAGAATTCTGACTTGATCAAGAAGGAAGCGGTATCAGTATTGAATTTCAGAATTTAGACCCAGGATGACAGAAGGCAAAGCCATTCGTATTCACTAGAGTCAAATTTGCACCTTATAGAGGTTTATAATCATGAGGGGCATGGATAGAGTGAATAGTCAATGTCTTTTTCCCAGGTTAGGGGAGTTCAAAACTAGATGGCATAGGTTTAAGGTGAGAGGGAACAGATTTAAAAGGGCCCTAATGGGCAACTTTTTTGTGCAGACCGTCATGTATGTATGGCATGAGCTGCCAGGGGAAGTAATGGAGGCTGGTATAAATACAACACTTAAAAGGCATCTATATGGGTATATGGATGGAAAGATTTGTGAACGATAGGGGCCAATTGCTCGCAAATGGGACTAGATTAATTTAGAATATCTGGCTGGCACGGATATTTCTTTCTCCTTAGGGTTATGCTGTCTGTGGTGTTCTCATCCCCAGGGAATAGTGAATTACGGGTCACTGAAGATATTCAAGGCTGAGTTCAGCTCATCTTTGATGGGCAAGAGAATCGATGTTTATTGGGAATAGGTAGAAAAAGGGTGTTCAGCCACAATCAAATCAGCCACGATCTTTCTAATTTGAGCAGCAGGCTCGAGGGCACGAATGGCCAATTGCTGCTCCTGACTAATGCATTGTTCTCTCAATTCACCCCTCGATGCTGCTACAGAGGTAGGGGAAGATCCAATTCAGCCAGTGAGGATCATTAAATTGAGACAGGAGGAGACCATTCTGTCCCACTAAGGATTTACGCAGGAAAAGAATGAAGTATTTAGCCCTTTGAGTACAAACAGCACAGATGGAGGCCATGTAGCCTTTCTAGTTTGCTACACAGGAATAAGGGAGCCCTGGTTGTGACTAGGAAATACAGAATAATTACTTACTTTCAGGTTGAAAAGCTGTAACTTGATGGCATACCTCAAGGATCAATGTGAGGTCATCAACTATTTACAATCTATATAAACATTTTATATGAACAGGCTGATTGGATTGGAGCTCAGTTTGCTAAGACACCAAGATACTCATTCAATAAGATGTCAAGTGGAGGCAGAGTGCCTGTAGTGGGAAACAGACAGGGCAGGTTAGGGAGCAATCCTTCAGCAAAAACATAGTACAATATGGGTGATGGACGTTTGTGTTTTGGGGAAAGGATAAAACAACAGTAAATTATATGACTGGAGAGAGAACATAGTCGAAAGATGTAGCAAGTGATTTGGAAGGTAAATAGATTAATGCTGTTTTTTACAAGGGGTATTGGTTATGATCTTAGAAACGTTTCTCTGTATCTGTAGAGGGCATTACTGAGACCAAATCTGATGCACTATGTGCAGTTTTGATCCCCTAAATTTAAAAAAAAATCACATGAGAAACATGTATCAGAGATAAAAGGTAC
>JAHRHZ010000127.1:971028-1044384 GCA_024137785.1 Ginglymostoma cirratum | reverse complement strand
CCCGAAACGTCAAGTTTTCCTGCTCCTATGATGCTGCCTGACCTGCTGTGTTCATCCAGCCCCATGCTTGTTACATGAGAAACATGATGTTTCTCATTATTCGGTGCTGGGATGAAAACCTTATGTTATGAAGGATTAAAGGTCTGAGAATGACGGATGTTCTTATTGACCATATAGGATCTTGAGGAGCGTGTAGCTGGTGAATACCTGATAGATATTTCCTCTTGTATGGGAGAATAAAACTGAGGAAGTATTTTAAGAATAATATGCATTCATTTTAACACAGATATTATGAAGATAGTAAATGTTTTGTTTTCAAATTACTGGCACAAGTAATCATATCCTCAAATCAGGTTGGGCCATTTGTTACTAAGGAAATGGTTCTATGTACAACAGCAGCAATGATGCGCCCACATGGAGCAAGGAATTTGATGGAGTCACACAGTTCTGACAATGTACAAGGAGCATTGTCCAGTTTGGGGGGTCAAATAACATTATTGTGCAATTCAAATCAGAGAGGGGAAAAATGTAACCTTCCTGAGAAGGAATGGCCTATTGGTCCTTCTTTCTTTCTGTGTTCCTTCTCACATCAGTGTGCATGAGCTGAAAACCTGTCAATCATCTTTACCACTCATGGAGGACTCCTGATGAGAATTCATTGGAATCTTTCACTGCCTAATGCAAAAAGAATTCAGACAATTCCAACTGTTTGAGGAAGAAATCCCATTGCCAGCAGCTTTTGTGAGCAGAACAACTTCAGAGGCAGAATAACAGTTGGGATATCCTTTTTTCCTTTTGTTGTGAGTTCAAACAATATTTGGCCAAAGTTCTTTCAGGTTAACACTCTGCAGAGACTGTGTTTTTCAGTATGTCATCAGGTGTGTGTGTGTCTGTGTGTTTGTGCCAGTCTGTGTTTGTGTGTCAGTGCATGTCTGCGTGTGTCGGTGTGTGTGAATGTCTGTGTGTGTGTTTATGTGTGTCTGTGTGCTTGTTTGTGTGTGAACATGTTTGTTTGTGTGTGTGCATTTCCTCAGTATTTTAGCAAGGGAAATATCAATGTCCATATTAGTAATTTCCAAACTGTTTGACATTCATCTTTCCATAATAGATTGAGTAACTTTATTTTAGTCATAAATTTATTATTTTAGCAGATTAAAGAAACCTGCCTGACTTATTCCTAACATTGACCTTGACCCAGTGTGAGACCTATAACATCAGTCATATAACCAAACTGGTTTCATTTAAAACTTGCTGTAACCAGTGGAGGAGTGGGATTAGAAAAGGAAATAGTGACCCAAAAACCCAGGAAACTACACATTCAGTGAGTGTGACATCAATGGTGGCTAAGTTATTATAAGGGATTCTAAGGGATAGGATTTGCATGCATTTGCAAAGGCAAGGGATAGTCAACATGGCTTTATACATGGGAAATTGTGTCACTAACCTGATTGAGTTTTTTGAAGAGGTGACAAAGAGGAGTGATGAAGGCGTGGTAGATGTTTTCTATATGGACTTCAACAAGGCATTCGACAATATTCCTCAGGGTAGACAAATTAGTAAGGTTAGGTCACATGGGAACCAGTGCAAACTAACCAATTGAATACAAAACTGGTTAAAAGGTAGGAGACAGAGAGTGTGGTAGAGGGTTACTTTTCAGACCAGAAATCTGTGACTAGCTGTGTGCCACAATGATCTGTGCTGAGTCTGATGCTTTATACCATTTGTATAAATGATTTCGGGGATGTGAATATGTACATGGTTAGTACGTTTGCAGATGACATCTAAATAGGTAGTGAAGTGGACAGTGAAGAAGATTATCTCGGAGTACGTTGGGACCTTGATCAGATAGGCCAATGGGCCGTGGAGTGGCAGATGGAGTTTAATTTAGATAAATGTGAGGTGCTGCATTATGGTAAGGCAAAGCAGGGCAGGGCTTATACACTTAATGGTAAGGTCCTGGGGAGTATTGCTGAACAAGAGAGACGTAGGCGTGCAGGTGCATAATTCCTTGAAAGCGGAGTCGCAGGTAAACAGGGTGGTGAACAACACATTTGGCACACTTGCCTTCGTCCGTCAGAACATTGAGTATAGTTGGGATGTCATGTTGTGGCTGTACAGAACCTTGGTTAGGCCATTTTGAGAATATCGTGTACAATTTGGTTTGCTCTGCAACAGGAAGGATGTTGTTAAACTTGAGAGGGTGCAGAAAAGGTTTACAAGGATATTACCGCGACTGGAGAGTTTGAGCTACAGGGAGAGGCCGAATAGATTGGGGTATTTTTTCTTCCCTGGAGCATTGGAGGTTGATGTGTGACCTTATTGAAATTTATAAAATCATGAGGGCCATGTTTAGTGTGAATACCGTATGTCTTTTTCCCAGTGTAGTTGAGTCCAAAACTAGAGGGCATAGGTTTAAGGTGAGAGAGGAAAGATTTAAAAGGGGCCTTAGGGTAACTTTTTCACGCAGAGGTTGGTGTATGAATGGAATGAGTTGCCAGAAGAAGTGGTGGAGGCTGGTACAATTACATCATTTAAAAGGCATCTGGATGGGTAAATGAATAGGAAGGGTTTAGAAGGATATGGGTAAAATGATGGCAAATAGGACTAGATTAGGGTAGGATATCTGGTTGGTGCAGACAAGTTGGACTAAAGGGCCTGGTTCCATGCTGTATGACTGTATGACTCCATAAGAGGGATGAGTAGGAATTCTAAAAGGGCCTTTTGGGTAGGAATTCTCTTCGCCATAAGTTTTTTGGTACGCCTCTGTTTACATTTAATCAAAGCTGAGTTAGTTAAATATTTGACAGACTAGTGACTCACGGATAATGGGATACAGACAGGAGGGTGGAGCTGAGACCACAACCAGATCAGTCACAATCTTAGTGCCTGGTGGGGAAGGCTCAAAGAGTCTAATGACCCACTCCTATTCCTCAGTCCTATGTCTCCATGTTCTATTCAGCCCCACAAATCTGCTAGACAGGCACAGATAGAGGCCACTTACTGCTATAACCTGGTGCACAAAGACAGAGGAGACCATTGAACCCCTGAAGACTGCTGTGCACAATTTGGTGTGGTTTGGAAAATGTTTTTGGAAACCCCAAGCTGGGTCTGAAAGAGGTCCCTCATCTCTCTTTACAGAGCTTCCCCTCTCTACAATTTATGCTTCATTTGTTGATCATGTTGTAGACCCACATTCAGCCCCCATAGCTCACCCAGAGATGGCTCACAAAATCCTCTGGTCTCCCTGACTGTACAGAACCTCCAGGCAAATAAAAACCACTATCTTTCCAATAACTGAAATTGAGAACATTAGAAACAGGAGCAGGTAGATCACCACCACACCGCCAATCCCACCAACACCAACACCAACACCAACCCCCACCCCCCCAAACCCCTCACCAAGCCTACCTTGCTCCTTAATAAGATCATAGTTAATCTGTTCTAGGTCTCAAATTCTCTTTAATGTCCTCAGCTCTCTGATAGGTCATAATCCATTTACATCCTCTTTAAATACTTTCAGTGAGCTAGCTCCCCTAACTCTCTGGAATGGAGAATTCCTGAATTCACTAGCCTCTGTTTGAAGAAAACATTCCCTGCTCCTACACCATGAACAAACTATTGATATAAACAAAAGAGGGGGAAAAAAAAGACTGCAGGTAAGAGGGATTGACCCTGGTATCAAGGCAGTATTTAACTCAGATAACAAGGTGTCGAGCTGGATGAACACTGCAGGCCAAGGAGCACCATAGGAGCAGGAGAGCTTGATGTTTTGGGCCTAGATCCTTCATCAGAAATGTCAAGCTGTCCTGCTCCTATGATGCTGCTTGGCCTGCTGTGTTCATCCAGCTCTATACCTTGTCATCTCGGATTCTCCAGCATCTGCAGTTCCTATTATCTCTGATAGTATTTAACTTAGGACGGTATCAAGACCCCTGAACAAAATTGAACCTAATGGGAATCAGTTGTAAACTCCCTACTAGTTGGAGTCATTTACAGCACAAAGGAAGATGGTTGTGGTCGGTGGATGTCAATCCTGTCAGTCCCAGGACATCACTTCAGGAGATCCTCAGGGTAGCTTCCTCGGCACAAACATCTTCAGCTACTTCATCAATGACTTTCCCCATAATAAGGCCAGAAGAGGGGATGGTCACTGAAGATTACATAATGTTCAGAACAATTTGTCACCGCTCAGGTACAGAAGTAGTGTGTGTCCATGTGCAGCAAGTCCTGGACAACATCCATTCAAGCTTTTGTTGTTAAAATGTAAGTAACATTCATGTAACAGTATTGCTAGACACTGTACATTTCCACAGTACAAAGTGGAACTCATTCAGCAACTCAAGCTTGCTTCACAGAAATATGAGGAAGCCATTCAGACCGTCAAAACTATTGAGCAAGAGGAGGGATAACCTATACAGTCCCTCCAGTCTATTACATAGGAAGAGAAGGAGTCTAGTGTTATGGACCAGGCCAGATACCCTCAAAAATACTTTAAGGAGGTAGCCTAGAACCTAACAATTTCTTATTTTAAAGGCAAATGTAAAGTGTCATGTTCCAGATGCAATGTGACTGGTCAATCTAATCGACGTTAAGCAAAACACAGTTATTTAAACACTGTATTTAAAATACAACCAAAGAAAGAAGAATTTAGAATAACAACTCTATTGGAAAACTTAATACAATAATAGTTACAGTAACTATTACTAATTAATTGTTTCAATTTAGTAACATTCTATAAATGCACCCCTTGGCAAATTGCAGGTGTCCTTCTAAATTTCTCACATGCAGTTCTCCAATCCAGGAGGAAATAAAAATCCAGAGAAAATTCAGAGAGAGTAGTAGCCATGAGACATTCACTGAAGCTACGAACTTTGTTAAGACCCCAATAGCTTCCAGTGCCACTGAAAAACCAAAACCCAGAAATCTGAATCCATGAAAGCTGGTCACATTCATTCAGGCTGCATTGAAAAAAGACCCAAGGCCTCCCAAGCAGATTATTAAAATGGCTAAAACTAGCCACCTTGTCACCTCTCGTTCAATCTCTCTCTTAAAAGAAACTAAGACAAAATAACCTTTAAAGTTGCAGCATTGTCACACTAGTTAGTGCATCGAGCTGTGAAACAGGAACCAGGGTAGCCCAATCAGGCCCTTGGCCCTTTCTAATCGGACAATGAAGAAGCCGTTCAACCCCTTGAGCCATTTACACAGGGACAGCATGAGGTAATAGATGCTCCAAAATGACAAACAAATGGAGCAGAGGCTGCACAGACAGACTGCTCCACGTTGTTCCTTGTGCCTTCATTGTTTGTGGGACACATATGGTACTATAACGTGGCTTTCTAGCAGTGAGG
Source organism: Ginglymostoma cirratum (assembly GCA_024137785.1). Taxonomy (NCBI): domain Eukaryota; kingdom Metazoa; phylum Chordata; class Chondrichthyes; order Orectolobiformes; family Ginglymostomatidae; genus Ginglymostoma; species Ginglymostoma cirratum. The sequence continues at coordinate 1,039,033 of JAHRHZ010000127.1, read as the reverse complement.
AGGGAAGCCAAATGTTTCGTGCAAAATCTCAAGGCGGCATCTTCCACCTCTAAGAGAGACCGGTGTTCACTATGGAGTTCAGAAGCTGGTGGGAAAGGCTAACTGTTTCAGAAGGAAGGCAGTGTGGCTGCTGCAGGGATTGTGAACAATAAGATGTTCAGTGCAGGGTCACACATTAATGTGGTGAGAGTTCATTCAGATCCTGCACCTCTCTTTTAATCAACGTGGGGCTCTACAGAGGCACATGAACTATTAGGAATGCCATGTCCTGGGTAAAGTATGGAATTTCTCACCCTATCAATATCTTTTTTGGACATAACTGATCGCCACCAACCCTCAAGTGTTAATGCAATCATCTCTTATTCTCTCACAGCGCTACAGATTAAACACACAGTTTCTTCACTCTCTCCTTATGGTACCATTGTTTCAGGTATTAGACTGGTGATACACGTTTGTACTGTGTCTGTGGCAAGGAAATCATTCCTTACAAAGGAGATCACATCTGTATACAATGCCCCAAATATTCTCTCATCAAGGCTCTACAATTACAGGAAGATGGCTTTACTTATATACTTGAATCATCTTACAATGAAGGACAACATACCATTTACTGCCCTCATTACTGACACCCCTGTATCTACTATTTTTTCGGCGACTCATGTTCAAGAACATGCAGGTCCATTTGGAGAACAACACTTCCCAACTTTGCACCATTTAATCAATACAAAATGAGATGTATGCTATTGTTGGCTACATCCAAATTGTTTGTATGCTTTGAAAATTGCTGTGATCCAAACACTGATATATGTGATACTCCATGAGAAACAGCCTTCAGTCCAGACAAGGGTGCTACTCTCTGTACTGTCTCAACTAAACTATGCTCAATCCAAGTAGTATATTTGCCCCTACCCCTAGACTCCAACTTTCTTTACTCACTTGTGTGCAACCCTGTCAAAAGTATTCTGTAAATTGAAATACACCACTCCCACTGGTTCTCATTTGTGGATGCCCCAATTATTATCTACATAATACTCAGTCCTACATACACTGTAAAAAGAACCACAACACACAGGAAGTTCCAAAACAAATAGAGAAATACATCTACTTCTGTCAATAATCTAGTTTTCTCAATTCTTTACTTCTCCTCATCCATATTCTCACTTTCTCTCTCTCTCTCATATATATATATTATGTATCTAGTTAATAAATCCATCAATCATTCTCAATGTCCCATCTCTCAAAACTCCCTGTTTCAATTTAAATTAATTGCTCGTTTTTGGATGTGACATAATTATAATTGAGTAATGTAACTACAAAGACACGAGGGAGGAACTGGACACAGTTAATTGGAACAGAAGCTTAGCAGGGAAGACGGTGAAGCAGCAATGGCAGGAGTTTCTGGAGATAATTTAGAAGGACACCTGAAATTTGTGGATGCCTCAATTAACTCAAACTCCACAGGTTTAATCAAAGATGATTTCCCTTTGCTGAATCTAAGTTAACTCTGCCAAGTCATATCATGATTGTCCAAGTGTCTAGTTTTCACATTCCTTATGAAAGATTCCAATAGTTTCCTCATAACTGACATCAGTTGTTCAATATTTAGTTTATTTTTTGTTTTCCCTTCCACTCCCATTTTTAGGGTTACAACAACTATTTCCAGTCTGCAGGAACAAGAATTTCCAGAATCTAAAGAATTTTGAAGGGTAATCAATAGTTCTTTCTTGCAATTACAACATTTAAAGGACATTTGGATAAGTACATGAATAGGAAACATTTGGAGGGATATGGCCCAAACACAGCAGGTGGGACTAGGTTAGTTTAGGATTATATTTACCATGGAATGGTTGGATTGAAGAGCTGTATGACTCTGTTTCTCTTTCACTAGCTCTATTGCCAACTCAATGAATACTCTGGCATAGAGGTGCAGTGACATACCAAACTTCAATTCAGTTTTTTGAGTAATCCCTCTTTATTAATTCAAATCTCCTACAGTTTCTCATTTGCACCAGTCACTCTGTCCTGTCGTATTTTGGGAAGATTTTCTGTACCTCCCTCCGTAGAGACAGAACGAATGTCTTCCGCTCAGCAGCGGATGGGGGTGGTGTTGGTGTTAGGTGAAGAGAGATGGCGTCTGTCATTGAGCAAATACATCGGAGCACTGTACTTAGGAGGTGATGGACATGGCACCCACTCCTGGTAGGAGAGTTCCAGAATCTAAACAGTACAATGTCACTTCATGGTAACTGACAGGTTACGCTGAAACCAGTGACACAAAGCTGTGACCAACTCATTTTAGAACCAAACCGGCATCACACTTTGCATATGGCACAGGTCCAGGTAGAGAGAAGAATAAGTTTGCAATCAAAATATTTATAGCTGAAAGAGTGGCCAGAAGAGAACTGCAAATGGAAAGGTGTAGATAATGGTTTCTTCAGGAACAGCACTGAGGCAGAAGTGAAGACTGGAGATATTATTGGTGATAGAGGGAATATTGGGATATAAATCAGCTCAGGTCAAAATGAGGCAATCATGGTTAAGAACACTTTTGTTCCTCCTCAGATGTTTGCGGGTGAAGGGTATGAAATCCATGGAATAAGAATAGAGTTCATAATTGAAAGTGTGTACATATAATAGTGTACATCTTTGCTAAATACAGATCACAGAAGTAGACATGGCATTCACAATGGTTTACAGAATTAACAAATAGACAGAGATAGAGACTTAGCAGGAAAACCAACAATAGCAAGGATGGGATAGTAACCTGCCTGAACAATCATTAGTACACATTCTATCTGCAATGTTAACGGTACGCATTTGAAAGAAAGTCAGTAAAGGCCATAGGACAACCATTGTTGGAACATTCCAAACTATTACGCTCAGATTCTGGTACAGTGTTGTAACATTCCAGCCTACAGTTCTGGGATTCTGATCCATTATTGTAACATCCCAATCTGCTGCTCACAGATTCTGATCTCTCCCTCTCTCTGGAGCTGCTAATTCCATTCGTGTTGAGGATGAGGCTGCCGCTGATATTATGGGATAACTCATTCAAAGAAGCCCCTTATTAATAGAAGAAGGAAACCCTCTAGTGACACAGTTAAGATCCATGGAGACTGACATTAATCCAAGTCACAGAACAAACAGCTATAGTTAAACCCTTTCACTACAAAACTTTTAATGTACCAATAATACCTGGCCTGGGTGGGATTTTGACATCGCCTGCTATTGGTCTTATTGCCCATCTCCAACAACTCTAACAATGTTTTAGGTAAAGGAGAAAGAAGATGTTTTCTCTTCACAGGCTTGATAATGCTCCTGTGTTATCCACATACAATGTTCTATGTGGCCACCCTCCCAAGAACCAATCGAGAGATTGTTACTACACTGAAGTCTCCTCCACCACAACAACTACCAGTCTAAAAAAACTGTCTCTAGACACATCTGCCTTGATCACAAACAGGAAGTGCAGATTTCTCTGAACTTTCCTCTCACAGCTATAATAAGGCAACATTTTATCTTTAACATCTTTAACGCATTTCAACAATTTGTTTCTAAAGCTGCGAACATCTTTTTGCACAGTTTATATGCCTTGAAGTTGTAATGTTTCTGGTTGCTTGGCCTTGGCACAAAAGTAAATAGTCCATTTACAATGACCTTCTTTATGGAAACCATGGATTAAAGGGTCAGAGACAGAATGAATGTTACTGGTTAAGAAACAGAAAGGAATAGGTGACTGTGCAGACTCCCCAGTCACCAATTTTCTTTATTGACAGACAGAATAAAGTTAAATGTCGAGAAAGAAACCAAATACATTTGGAAGAAGGAATGGTAAATGGCAATGTCAACAAAACAGTATAATCTGAATGTGATGTAGGAAAAATGATCTTAGATACCCGGTTTAATCAATGTGTGCAGATGGAAAAGATTGTTCACATACGCACAAGACATTCACAGACACAGTTAGCAAAACAGTGCATGTATGTACACGATTTAAAAACATTATTTGATCCTCAACTGTGCCCCTTCTCTCAAACTACCAATCCCCGTCCCGGGATTCCCTGCTCTAATCTCTCATTATAAATATCCGGTTCTGATGTCCTACCTTATTTCAATTAATCAACTTTCTTCCGTGAAATAAAGACATTTCCTGCTGGATTCTGTCACCAGCTAATGTCTGTCATTTTATTGAAGATAGAAGTTCTGGCATCAGACCCAGCATTTGAACAGCTTGTTTTATTGTACTGCACATACACTGTACAAAGCGGTATAAGCACACAGGACTTTCCAAAACAAACAGGGAAGTACACCTACTTCTGTCGATAATCTACTTTTCTCCTCATACATAATCTCTCTCTCTATTATATATCTAGTTAATAAATTCTCCAATCATTCTCTGTGTCCCATCTCTCTAGCTTCCATCTTTCAGTTTATATCTACTGATCACTTCTGGATGTGACATGATTAAAATTGCATGACATAATTACAAAGACACGAGGGAAGAGCTGGTCAGAGTTGATTGAAAGGGGAGCCTTGCAAAGAAGACAATGGAGAAGTGATGGCAGAAGCTTCTGGGGATAATCCAGAAGCAGATCTGAAATTCATCCCAAGGAAGGCTTGGAGGGCTGAAGGGCCTGTTCCTGTGCTGTAATTTTGTTTGCTCTTTGTAAGAAGAAACTTACTCAGGGGAGGACAAGTCAATCTTGGCTGATAAGGGAAGTCAGGGACAGCATAAAAGCAAAAGAGAAAGCATACAATGTAGTGAAATTTATTGCTAATCCAAACGATTCAGAAGTCTTTAAATACCAGTGAACGATAAAAGCAATGGCAAGAAGATGGACTATCAATGTAAGCTTGTCAATAATGTAAAAGAAGATTGCAAGAAGTTTTTAGATATATAAAAGTTCAGAGAGAGGCAAGGGAGAACGCTGGACTACTGAAAAATGAGGGTGGAGAAATAGTAATGGGAAACAAAGAAATGGCAGAGGAATTGAATAGGTACTTGCATCAGTCTTCACGGAGGCAGACATCAAAAGTATACCAGAACTTCAGGGGCAAAGGTGAGTATCATGACATCACTAAGGAGAAGGTTCAGGGGAAGCTGAAAGGTCAAAAGCTGCATAAATTACCCAGATCAGATGGACTACACCGCAGAAGTATAAGGAGATAGCTGTGGAGATCGTTGAGGCATTGCTGGTGATCTTTCAGGAACCACTGGAGTCAGAGAGGCTCCCAGAGGACTAGAAAATATAACACCCCTGTTTAAGGAGAGAGGCAGCAGAAGACAGGAAATTAGAGGTGGCCAGGCAAATTGAAACCGTTATTAAGAAGGCTTAGAGGATCCTTGAACTTATAACTAGAAGTATAGAGCATAAGTGCAAGGAAGTGATGCTACATCTTTACAAATAATTGGCCAGACTACATTTGAGGGATTATGCTCAGTTGTGGAAACTTTATTTAAAGAAGGATTTTAAAGCCCTGGAGAGAGATCAAAGGAGATTGACTAGATGGTATCAGGATTAAGGGATTTCAGATACAAGGAAAGATTAGAGAAACTGGACTTATTCTTCTAGGAGCAGCCAAGATTTAGATGTGACCTTATTGAGTTGTTCAAAATTGTGAAAAGTTATGAAAGGCTAAAGATGAATATTTCACTTCCAATATTTGTTTTGGTAATAACTAGGGTCAAAACTTCAAGATTTGTCAGCAAGCTAGGAAGTAAATGAGGAGAAACTTCTTTATGCAGAGAATTGTTAGGATTTGGAAGGCACTGCCTGGGAAATTGGTGGCGTCGGATTCGAAAGAGAGCTGGATATATTTGAAACTGATAAACTTAGAGGGCTACACAGATTGGGCAGGAGAATGGGACAAGCTGAGTAGCTCTTTCTGAAGTTAGTGCAAACACATTGGATTGAATATCCTTCTTCTGTGCTGGAAAATTCTCTGCTTCAATGACCCTATGACAACAGCTGCCATGTTCTTGAATATTGCATCATTTTCAGACTTCTGGAACCAATTTCTGGGTCATTTTTCTTGTAACCCATCAGGCTTGGACATTTATTGCCCAACTCTAATTGCCCTTGACAATGGGTACTGAGCTGCCTTCTTCAACTACTGCAATCTATGCACTCTCAGTAAACCCACATCATCTTTAGGGAAGGAATTCCACGATTTCTATTTCTATGAAAGAATGGCAATACATTTCCAACTCAGAACGGTGAGCAGTTTTGAGGGGAACTTGTAGTTGGTGGTGTTTCCACGTATCTTCTGCCCTTGTCCTTCTAGTTGGAAGTGGTTGTGGATTTTGAAGATGCAGTCTTGATGAATTTGGAAAATTTCTGTAGTACTGACCCCCTCAATAGCCAATGTCTGTCTGCCGTTTAACACAAGGCTATTCCAGGGATTTGTTTTATGTCAGAACCTTTCTAATCAAGGTTGATCCTGTAACTGGCCTCAAGGCCTGCCCCATAAACAAACAAAGCTTGTTTGGTCTATTCCATTCCTTTTAACACAAATGTCCCAAAGCCCATCAGTTGTTCCTAGCTCATAAAATACAATCACAAAATAATAAAACAGAATAAAAAAAAAAAAAAAATCAGCAAGCGTTCTGAAAGAAGTAATATTAATGTGATTTTTTTATTGACTTATGAGTTAGGAATGCTGTTGGCTGGCCAGCATTTATTGCCCCTCCGTAGTTACGCTTGAGAAGGTGGTGGTGGTGAGCTGTCGTCTTGAACTCCTGCAATTTCTGAATCTTTCCTGGGGAATTGAGGAGAGACTGAAGCTTGAACACACACAGAGGGAGATTCGCAATTGCCTTGGGGAAACAATTCCAGGATTTTGACCCAGCAATATTGATTGAACATCCAAGTTAGACAGGAAGTGGCTTGGATGGGAAATTGAAGAGGATGGTGCTCCCATATATGTGCTGCCGTGGTCCTTCGAGGCAGAAATGGTCATGAATTTGGAAGATGCTGTCTGAAAAATCTTTGGTGACTCTCTACAGTGCACCACTTTATCCACAGTTATCCCTTATGCAGCACTAGTCTGTCTACAGGGCCCAGCTTCAGTTTGCTGGTTGTGGATGGATTGCATCCCTTCTTCCTGTCACCCACCCCTAGTGTTATACTTACATTGCTGATGTGTACAAAGACATGACAATAAGATCTGAACATTCTAAGAGCACGACAGGGACACAGAAAGGTAGACAGGAACAGAAAGAGAGCGAGAGGAGGGCAGGGTCAGATTCAGAAAGAGTCAGAGAAACAGAGAGAGAGAGAGAGAGAGAGAGAGAAAAATAATAATAATAATAATAATAATAATAATAATAATAATAATAATAATAATAATAATAATTCAAACTGTCTCCATCATTCATTTAGACACACACAGGGTAAAGAATTGCGTGGTTCAAGCCATCTCTGGGATTTTTACGGGCAAAGTCTGGGATGGGAGCAGATAAGAGAGAAAAAGGTGGAAAGGGTGCTACTGCACAGAGTCCAGTCTGATCTTGCCGATTTTACTGCCTTCGTTTCTCATCTTTACATCCATGTTCCAAGCTGCCGTTTCCACAGCTTTCTTTAAATTTCCATTTCACCACATCCATCATGTCTCCACCTGGTCACGTTCCCTTTTAGATCCCTTTCTACAACTCTGTCTTGTCACTCTTTTCTGGAATTGTTTATTCATTCAAACTTTCCAACCATAACATCTGATCATCTCTCTTCACGTTCTTCTGTCACAGTGCTGTGGGATCTTGATGTTCCTGCTTGTGGTAAAAGCAAAATGATGTAAGTCGCTCCATTTGGAGATCCACTCTGCTTGCCAGTTCCCTTTTCTTTCTTTTTCTCTTCTTTTCTCTCTATCTCCTCCCTGCAGTAATTTATATCCCCCCACCTCCCGCCTTTTTAATTACCTACTTAAGGAGTCGGGTCATGACTGGGAACTGCATGGCAGGAGCTGTTCGCGCAGGTTGTGTCCTGCAGTGATGGTGGGTCAAGCGTGGGCCATAGCATTAGCAGCAGATCAAGAGTGGGCTGGTTTGGCAGTGAGAGCAGGCTGGTGAGGCAGCAAGTCAGCAGCGAGAATGGGCCGGTGAGGCTGCAGTTGGCATCGAGAGCGAGCTGGTGAGGAGGTGGCAGCAATTAGCATTAAAAGCGGGCCAGTGAAGCAGCAGCAGTTGGCAGCAAGAGCGGGCCAGTGAGGCGGCAAAGGTGTTGAGAGCAGGTCTTTCACATGGTAGCTGCATGGCGACCTCCTGGGTGTCCGAGCACTTGGAATGCTGCCTGCACTATTATGGAGATGGGACTTGAGACTCTGAGATCTGGATTTTTTTTTTTCTTGCTTACCTTCTGGTTTTTGTAACCAAGTGGGCGCCAGCAAATGATGACTTTGCGCACTTTTTTTAAATTCATTCACGAGATGAGGGCATCACTGGCCAGGCAGCATTTATTGCCCATCCCTAATTGCTCAGAAGGCAGTTGACAGTCAACCACATTGCTGTGGGTCTGGAATCACGTGTAGGCCAGACGAGGTAAGGATGGCAGTTCCCTTCCCCAAAGGACATTAGTGAACCAGATGGGTTTTTCCGACAATCGACAATGGATTCATGGTCATCATTAGATTCTTAATTCCTGACATTTTACTGAATTCAAATTCCACCATCTGCCATGGCGGGATGCAAACCCGGGTCCCTAGAACACTATCTGGGGATCTGGATTAATAGTCCAGTGATAATAGCCTTGGGCCAGGGCCAGCCATTCGCTGAACTTATGTATTCCTGTACTTAGTACATGTGATAAATAAATAAATCTTATTTTAAGTGATATAACTTTTATTTCTGTCCTTTTTCCCTTAGGTTCTTAGATACAAAATGCAGAAACAAAGTACTTTGTACCTAAGATGGTGCTATGTAGGGCTACATTATAAAGTTCTCACTGTACTCCTGTACTTTCATACTTGAGTACACATGATATGAAGGATATTCTTTTCTATTCTATTCTATTCTAATTTCAGATTTCTCTCTGCCTGGGATCATAAGTAGTAGATGGCTACTGGGATGTTTGATGGCTACTTGATGGAATGTTTGCGTGCATGATAAGGGATTGGTGTCTTTCTTGCTAAAGTAACAGCTACAGAATGATTCTGGGGCATGAAGCAGCTGTGTAATGGGGAAATTTATTGCACAAAAACTTAACCATGGCTTTGGACATTGTTAAGAATTTTCTGAAAGTGGGCAAGAGAGCAGCGGCTTACCTGAAATCTTTGATGGAAGTTAAACTGAAAGAATTAGCAGATAAATAGAGGGTAGAAGAAAGAATGGGACCTTGTGAGGACGAGATATTTCAATTTGCTATACAACATTTAGAATGAGAAGAAAAGAAACTTAATTAGGATGTCAGATTTGGAATTGGCTGATGTATAGTTAATAAATGAAAAAAAAACGCAGGACTTGGAGAAAGAGGAAATAAAAATAGAACTTGCCATTGAGGAAAATGAAGAACGGAGCAATGGAATGAGATGACAAGTAAAAATAGGGAATATTGGAAAGAATCGTAGAGTCTCTACAGTGTGGAAACAGGCCATCCCAACCAACAAGTCCACACTGCCCCTCCAAAGAGCATCCCACCCAGACCCAGTTCCCTACCCCTGCATTTCCCCATGTCAAACCTATATAACCTAAACATTCCTGGACACTATGGGCAATTTAGCGTGGTCAATCCACCTACACTGCACATCTTTGGACTGAGAGACAAAACCAGGGCACCCAGAGGAAACCCATGCAGACAAGGGGAGAACATGCAAACTCCACACAGACAATCACCAAGGGTGGAATTGAACCAGGCTCCCTGGCACTGAGGTAGCAGTGCTAGCCACCAAGCCACCTGGTGGACCAGCGTCATGGACCCAGCTTCAATTCCACCCTTGGGCGACTGTCTATGTCAAGTTTCCACATGCTCCCCATGTCTGTGTGGGTTTCTGCCGGGTGCTCCAGTTTCCTCCCACAGTCCAAAGATGTGCAGGCTCAGTGGATTGGCCATGCTGACTCGCCCATAGTGCTCAGGCATGTGTAGATTAGGTGGGTTAGCAACAGGAAATGGAGGGTTAGTGGGAAAGTGTAGTGGGATGGGTCTGGGTGGGATACTATTCGGAGGGCCGGTGTGGACTTCTTGGGCAGAAGGGCCTGTTTCCACACACTGTAGAGATTCTCTCTCAGAATCATAGAAAAGGGAGAAAAGCAGAGGGAAATGCAGAATGAGATGGACTGAAAAAAGTAAACTCCAAAAGAAATAAGGAAATTGGAGAACGCGAGTTTGTGGGGGAAGCTTAGAATAGTGAAGGAAGAAATTGGTAGTAGCCTAAAACATGATTATGATTCCACTGAGCGAATTTATTTATTCAAGAATGTATGCTTCATGTTTAAATTCCACAAGGATGGAGTTGAAACATATTTTACCTCATTTGAGAAGGTAGTTGGACAGACAAAATATTGTTATCAATGGTTTTGATCCGTCAACTTAGAGAAATATTTTGAGAATGTAAGGGAAATTATTATCACGGAATAATTCAAAATGCAGTCTTTCAAATTTAGAAACTTATTTATGTGAGTATCAAATATTCAAGACCAGTGAAGCAGCAAATCTGGCAGATACCTATAATTGTCTATGTGAGAAAGTATATGTCCATTTAGAAATCTTTCACCTCATCTGATCTTAAGTTACTACACATGCTCTTTTCTCTTTCTTACGGTTAATTTCTGTAGGAACTAAAAAGGAATGTGGCGATTCTTCCACATGACAAAAAGTGCAGTTAGCTCCTTCTAACCCACAGCTGGTACATCATCACACCCAGAGTGAAGGTACATGATCTAGATGATAATTACACATACAAAAAGTGAGAATTGAAATAGTGTCAGAATCAGCATCAGCACACGTGAACAAGGTAAGGTCTCATGCCTGAGAAAGAGGTTTATGGACTGAGAGTCAAATGCAGAAATGAACTGAAACTGAAGCTCAATGCAGCTTTGATGCTGTGGCAGGCACATCAGAGGGTCTGGCCAGAAGCTGGTCATAACAGGGTGTTAAATATTACAAGTTATAATGAATTGGAAATGAAAATAAAGGATATAGCAACCGGATAAAAGGAAGGCTACTCTGTCACATTTATAACAAAGGATTAGAGTTAGAGTTAATCAAAAGCAATATGGAGATTTCATTTAAACAAAGAAAGATGCTGGAAGTCTGAAACTAAAACGGAAATTGTTGCAGAAACTCAGCAGCATTTCTGGAGAGAAGTATAACTCTCGAACCTGCTCTACCATCAAGAAAGCCATGGCTGATCTGATTGTGGTCTCAGTTTCTGGTCTGCTCCCAATATTCTTTGGCTTTAACCACCATTAAAAAATATTCAATGACTGCCATTATTATTCTCTGGGGGAAATAGAGTTCCACGGGGTCATCCTCTCAAAAGAAAGATTAACAATCAATGGACATTCTTCAAACTGGAGGAAGGCTTGTAGTGGAGTTCCCCAGAGGTTGGTATTGGGAGTCTTGCTTTTCCTAATTTATATTAATGATGTAGATCATGATACGTAGGAGCAATCTCAAAGTTAATAGATAACGCTAAATGTTGAGGAATTGTAAGCTATGAAGACTGAAGGTGTTCTTGGTGACCACTTTGTAGAACACCTCCGGTCCATGCATAAGCTTGAGCTCAACCTTCCTATGGTCAGTCATTTTAACACAGTACCCTGCTCCCATGCCCTCTTGTCTGTCCTCAGCATGCTGCAAATGCTCAAGCGAATCACGGTGTAAACTGGAGGAACAACATCTCATCTTCAGACTAGGTAATCTGCAAGTTCTGGACTTCATATCAAGTTCAACACCATTGAGTTGTGAACTCACTCCTATTCCTTTTAACTTTCCTTGTTGCATTCTTTGCCATGTCCTCTCTCCCTTCCCCCCCGCCAACTCCAGTGGGACAATCTGTCCTTTTCTGGCTGGCAGTTAGACACACCATTGTTCTCCCATTCTCACATTCTGATCACTTAATCTGCACTATCAACACTGTTTCTGCCCCAGCACTCCAACCCTCCACCCTCCCCGTAAATTCTAACCCCACCCCCTCCCTCCCAGTTTTGCATAAATACTGCCCTCCACAATTCATGTCAGCACTGATGAAGGGTCATCTAGACTGGAAACATTAGTTTGCTCCCTATCCACAGATGCTGCCTGACCAGCTATGATTTCCACCATTTTATATTTTCAGGAGAAATTGGTTCTCCAACCTGAGTGAACCAATCACCCTTCATTAGCTGAAACTGCCTGAATTGGAAACATGATTCTGTGTCTAACTCCAGGACAAAACTGGAGCTTTGTGTAAAAAATATGTTAGGTGGAAAAGTCGACTCTGCTCTCAGATGGCACAACAGATAATGCTGGACCTGCTGAGTGTCACCAGCTATTTCTGTCTTTGTTTCAGATTTCCAGCATCTGCAGTTCTTTATTTTTGTCTGGAGATTTTTCTTTGGGGCTTTAAACAGGTGATACCTGTAGGGATGGAGAAAATGTACAAACAATTCAAGGGCTAAATTAGGAGGAGTTCAACCTGAACGAGAACATTTTTCCGAGACTTAAGCACAACAGTTTAAGACAAGGTAAAAGGGCATGGGAAAGGATGGAAGAAAACACTTCCAAGAAGCAGTTTGGGAATGACGCGCATCAGTTATGTGGGCAGATTGGAGGTTCAAGACAAATATAGAGATGATCAGAAAAATCAGGGTTGGGAACAAAATATCCAACCATACACATCCTACAAAAGACACGCAAATGGAAAGGTAAAAAACACCCTGATGAAACTGGTGTACAAGCCTCCTAGCAGTTGGCAGGTTGTGGGGGAGAAAATAAATCAGGAGAAAAGGCATGCAAGAAAGGCATTATTGCAAAAATCATGCAAAACATCAATACACAAATGGACTGGAAAAAGTCAGCCTGGCAGCAGGTTTCAACAAAAAAAATTTGTAGAATGTCGACGAGATTATTTTTGGAGCTGCCTGTGGTAGAACTCAGTACGGAACAGACAGTTCTGGATTAAGTCATGTATAATGCAGGAGATTTGTTTAGAGGTGAAGGAACACCTAGGAGGCAGTGACCACAAACATAACAGAATTCACCCTGCAGTTTGAGAGGGAGAACAATGAATCAGATGCAGTAGTATTACTGATGAGTAAAGGGAGTAAATGGAGGGAGTAGCTGGCCACAGTTGATTGGAAAGGGAAGACTAAATGGGAAGACAGTAAAGCAGCAATGATAGGTGTTTGAGGGAATTCAGGCAACACTGCAGAAATTCATCCCAAGGACAAAGAAACACACTAAGGGGAAGATGAGGCTGACTGGGAAATTCTGGGAGAACATAAAACCAAAAGAAAAAAAAACAAACAAACAAACAAACAAACAAACAATGTAGTGAAGATTTATGGAAGCCGGAGGATTGGGAAGCATTTAAACACCAGAGTAACTTTAAAAAAAATAGAAGAGGGGATAGGATGAAATATAAGAGTAAGCTAAATAGTAATATAAAAGAAGCTGAAACAGGTTGAGACAGAGAAGCTGAAAGAGAGGTGGAAGGGCAGAACGGTGGCTCATTGACTTAGTGGTTAGCACTGCTGCCTCAGTACCAGGAACCCAGGTACCATTCCACCCTCATGGGTCTGTGAGGAGTGTGCATATTCTCCCTGTGTCTGTGTGGGTTTCCTCCCACAGTCCAAAGATTTACAGGCTAGGTGGATTGGCCATGTTAAACTGCCCAGAGTGTTCAGGGATGTGTGGGAGTTATAGGGGGTGGGGTCTGGGAGGGACATCTGAGGGGCCGTGTGGACTTGGGCCAAAGTGCCTGTTTCCATACAGTAGGGATTCTATGATTGTACTTATCTAAAGTGTTATAGAGTGGCAAGAGTGGACATTGGACCGCTTGTAGTAGTAGTACTGGGGCACAAAAAAAAATGGTGGAGGAACTAAATAAGTACCTTGCATTAGCTTTCACAGTGGAAGACACAAGCAGCATACCTGAACTTCAAGAGAGACATAGGTCCGTAATGAGTGCAGTGGTCATCATTAAGGAGAAGGTGCTAGGGAAGTTGAAACATCTGAAGGTGGATAAATCACCAAGTTGGGATGGACTACATCCCAGAGTTCTGAAGCAGATAGTTGAGGAGATTATAGAGGAATTGGTGGTGATCGGTCAGAATTCACTGGTGTCAGGGAGAGTCTCAAATGACTGGAAAATGGTTAACACAACACCCCTGTTTAAAAAAGGAGGGAGGCAGAGGCAGGAAACAATAAACCAGGTAGCCTGACTTCAGTTGTTGGCAATACGTTAAGAGTCAATCATTAAGAATGAGACCGCAGTGTATTCAGCAGTGCATGGTAAAATAGGGCAGAGTCAGCATGGCTTCATCAAGGGGAGGTCATGCCTGACAAATCTGTTGATTTTTACTTCCTCAAAGACATCTAAGTTAGACAAAGGAGTGCCAGTGGATGTGATTTATTTGGATTCCCAGAAAAGCTTTGACAAGGTACCGCACAGCAGGCTCTAAGATAAGAGCAGGACGCTAGTGGCAAGGCAGAGGATTAGCTGACTGGCAGAAGGCAGACAGTCAGGATAACGGGGTCTTTTACAGGATAGCAGCCAGTAACTTGAGTTCTGCAGAGGTCAAATGTTGGGACCACAACTACTCACGTTATACATTAACAATTTGGACAAATGAACTGAGGGCATTGTTGCAATGATGGCAGATAATACAAAGGTAGGTGGGAGGGACAGGTAGTGTTGAGGAAGCAGGGAGGCTGCAAAAGTATTTGCACAGGCTAGGAGAGTGGACAAAGAAGTGGCAGATGGAATACAATGTGGTAAAGTATGACGTCATGCAATTTAGTACGAAGAATAAGGGCATAAACTATGTTCCAACTGTGGAAAGGCAGAAATCTGAAGCGCAAAGTGACTTTGGGTGTCCTGGTTCAGGAATTCTCTTAAGGTTAATATGCAGGTTCAGTTGGCAGTTCACAAGGCAAATGTTATTTTAACATTTATTTTCAGAGGGCCTAGAAAACAAAAGCAGAGATATTCTGCTGAGGCTGTATCAGCTCTAGTCAGGCAGCATCTGGAATACTGTGAGCAGTTTTGCGCTCTAAGGAAGGATGTGCTGGCATTGGAGAGGGGCCAGAGTAGGTTTACCATAATGATCAGAGGAAAACTGAGTAACAAATATATAAAAATAACAAGGTGTCGAGCTGGTTGAACACAGCAGGCCAAGCAGCATCAGAGGAGCAGGAAGGCTGACATTTCGGGCCTAGTCCCTTCTTCAGAAACAAATATATAGAGGTCTCAGATATATGTAGGAACAATAAGGCTGTGATAGTAGGGGATTTTAATTTTCCCAAACATTCACTGGAACTACCATAATGTTAAAGGTTTGGATGGTGAAGAATTTGATAAATACATTCAAGAACTTTTTTTTCCTGACTGAGGCCTGTCACCAGGCATGTACCACAGTGATCAGTTCTGGGTCCTCTTTCGTTTCTCATTTATATAAATGATTTGGATAAGAATATAGAAGGCATGATTAGTAAGTTTGCGGACAACACCAGAATTGGTGGCATTGTAGACAGTGAAAGTTTTCTACAATTACAAAGGGATCATGATGAATGGTGTCAATAGGTTGAAAAATGGCAGATGGAGTTCAATCTGGATAAATACAGGATGTTGCATTTTGGGTCAACAAGCAAGGGTAGGGCTTATGCAATCAATGGTAGGGCCTTGAGTAGTGTTATACAACAGAGAGACCTAGTGATGCAAGTACATAATTCATTGAAGTTTGCATCACGTGTAGACAGTGTGGTTGGAAGGGCATTTGGCACGCTTGACTTCATTGCTCAGTCCTTTGTGTATAGGAGTTGGGAAGTCACGTTGAGGTTGTAGAGGACATTGGTGAGGCTTCTTTTATGATACTGTGTCCAGTTCTGGTTGCCCAGTTACACAAAGGATATTATTAAGCTGCGAAGGGTTCAGAAGAGATTTCCGAGGATGTTGCTGGGGATGGAACGTTTGAGATGTAAAGAAAAGCTGGTTAGGCTGGGATGATTTTCACTCAAGCGTAGGAGATTGAGGTGTGACCGTATAGAAATTCATAAAATAATGAGGGGTATAAAGAGAGTTAATGGCAGTTGTCTTTTCCTTCATATGGGAAACTTCAAGACTAGGGGACATATTTTTAAAGTAAGAGGGGAGAGATTTTAAAAAGTAATGAGGGGTAATTTTTATTTTGGAACCAGAGGGTAGTTTGCATATGGAATGAAGTTCCTGAGTGAGTGCTGGACAAGGTCCAATTACAACATTTAAAAGACATACATGAATAGGAAAGGTTTGGAGGGATATGGGCCAGGAGCAGGCAACTGGAACGAGCTTAGTTTGGGATTATGTTTGGCATGGGCTGGTTGGACCAAAGGGTTACGTTTCCATGCAAGTGTTCCTACTGGGGGAGGAGCAAAACTTAACCCTTCTCTTTGGAAGGGTAAGTGACTGAATTGAAAGTAGGGGAACACTTTGGGTCCAGTGATCGTAATCCTTTCAGATTGAAAACGGTTATGGAAAAGGATAAGATTTCCACAAAACTTAAAGTTTTTAACTGGAGTAAAGCAAATTTGAACAGGACAAGACAAGAACTTTCAAAAGTTGATTGGAGTAGACTGCACACAGGTAAACGCACATCTGTTAAGTGGGAGCCTTTTAAAAGTGTGATAACAATGGTTCAGAGCCATTATTTTCCATTTGGACCATCTTAAAGTGAAAGGTAAGGCTGGTATGATTGGAGAACAATGGGCAAACAAACATTGAGGCTCTAGTCAAGAGTGAAAAAAGTTCATATATTGGGTATAGACAACTGGGTTCAAATTAATTTCTTGAACAGTATAAAATGCGTAGGAGTCTAGCACGTTGGATGGATCAGTTTTTGTCCAATGTGTGCAGGAGGCTTTCCTGACACGGTATGTCAAAGGGCCGACAAGAGGGGAGGCCACACTGGATCTGATACTTGGCAATGAACCAGGCCAGGTGTTTGATTTAGTGGTAGGGGGACACTTTGGAGAGAGTGACCATAATTCGGTTACGTTTAGTTTAGCAATGGAAAGGGATAGGAACATGCCACTGGGCAGGAGTTATAAATGGGGGAAGGGCAATTATAATGCGATTAGGCAAGACTTAGGAGGGTTAGAATGGGGTAGCAAAATGCAGGGGATGGGGACAATTGAAATGTGGAGCTGGTTTAAGGAACAGATATTGCGTGTCCTTGATAGGTATGTCCCTGTCAGGCAGGGAGGAAGTGATAAGGTAAGGGAACCGTGGTTTACAAAAGAAATTGTATCTCTTGTTAAGCGGAAGAGGGAGGCTTATGTGACATTGAGACGAGATGGTTCAGATGAGGCGATGGAGAGTTGCAGATTAGCTAGGAAGGATTTAAAGAGAGATTTAAGAAGAGCAAGGAGGGGACATGAGCAGTCATTAGCAGGTAGAATAAAGGAGAACCCTAAAGCTTTCTATAGGTATGTGAGGAATGAAAGGATTACTAGGGTAAGAATAGGGCCAGTCAAAGACAGAAGTGGGAAGCTGTGTGTGGACCCTGTGGAGATTGGAGAGGTGCTAAACAAATGTTTCTCATCTGTTTTCACGCGGGAAAAGGAGAATATTGTAGAGGAGAAGACTGAGATACGGGCTATTAGACTTGAAAGGATTGAGGTTAGTAAGGAGGAGGTGTTGTCAATCCTAGAAGGTGTGAAGGTAGATAAATCCCCTGGGCCGGATGGGATTTTTCCGAGGATTCTCTGGGAAGCTAGGGAGGAGATGGCGGAGCCTTTGGCCTTGATCTTTGAGTCGTCATTGTCTACAGGTTTAGTACCAGAGGACTGGAGGACTGCAAATGTTGTGCCCTTGTTCAAGAAGGGCAGTAGAGATGACCCAGGTAATTATGGGCCAGTGAGCCTTACATCTGTTGTAGGAAAAGTTTTGGAAAGGATTATAAGAGATAGGATTTATAATCATCTAGCAAGCAACAATTTGATTGGAGATAGTCAACATGGATTCGTCAAGGGCAGGTCGTGTCTCACAAACCTCATTGAGTTTTTTGAGAAGGTGACCAAGCATGTGGATGAGGGTAGAGCAGTTGACGTGGTGTACATGGACTTCAGTAAAGCCTTGGATAAGGTTCCACACGGTAGGCTATTGGAGAAAATGCGGAGGCATGGGATTGAGAGAGATTTAGCAGTTTGGATTAGAAACTGGCTTTCTGAAAGAAGGCAACGAGCGGTGGTTGGAAAATATTCAGCCTGGAGTTCGGTTACTAGTGATGTGCCACAAGGATCTGTTTTGGGACCACTGCTGTTTGTCATTTTTATAAGTGACTTGGACACAGGCATAGGTGGATGGGTTAGTAAGTTTGCAGATGATACTAAAGTCGGTGGAGTGATCGACAGAATGGAAGAGTGTTGGAGGTTGCAGGGAGACTTGGATAAACTGCAGAATTGGGCTGAAAGGTGGCAAATGGAGTTCAATGCAGATAAATGTGAGGTGATGCACTTTGGGAAGAATAATAGGAAGGCAGAATACTGGGTCAATGGAAAGACTCTTGGTAGTGTGGATGTGCAGAGGGATCTTGGTGTCCAGGTACATAGATCCCTGAAAGTTGCCACCCAGGTTGATAGTGCTGTTAAGGCGGCATACGGTGCGTTAGGTTTCATTTGTAGAGGGATTGAGTTCCGGAGCAGTGATGTCATGCTGCAACTGTACAAAACGCTAGTGCGGCCTCATTTGGAATATTGCGTACAGTTCTGGTCGCCCCATTACAGGAAGGATGTGGAAGCATTGGAAAAGATGCAGAGGAGATTTACCAGGATGTTGCCTGGTCTGGAGCAAAGGTCTTATGAGGAAAGGCTGAGGGACTTGGGTCTGTTCTCATTGGAGAGAAGGTGGCTAAGAGGGGATTTAATAGAGACCGACAAAATGATCAGAGGATTAGATAGGGTGGACAGTGAGAGTCTTTTTCCTAGGATGATGATGTTGGCTTGTACGAGGGGGCATAGCTGCAAATTGAGGGGTGATAGATTTAAGACAGATGTCAGAAGCAGGTTCTTTACTCAGAGTGGTAAGGGCGTGGAATGCCCTGCCTGCCAATGCAGTTAACTCAGCCACATTGGGGGCATTTAAACAGTCCTTGGATGAGCATATGGATGATGAAGGAATAGTGTGGGGGGGGGGGCTTAGATTAGTTCACAGGTCGGCACAACATCGAGGGCCGAAGGGCCTGTTTTGCTCTGTGTTGTTCTATGTTCTATGTTCTCTGTTCTATGCTTTCTAAAGAAGGAGATCAGGAAGGCAAAGAGGGGATGAGATAACCGGATCTGCCAAAAGATCCTACAAGTCCATGTAGAGCAAAACAGCAACTAGAGAGGGAGAGAGATGGTCACCTTAAAGATCAAGGAGGTCAGCTTTGTGTTGAAATTCATGAAATGGAAATAGATAAGGTGAACAGTAAATATCTTTTCCCTTGGATAGGGGAGTCTAAAACAAGAGGATAATTTTCTAAGAGTGAGAGGAGAAAAAATTAAAAGGGAAATCCTTTTCAGTTGTATGTGGAACAAACTGCCAGAGGAAGTGGTAGATGCAGGTACAGTTACAATATTTAAAAGATATTTGGACAGGTTTAGAGGGATAAGGGCCAAACACAATCAAGTTAGACTCGTTTAGTTTGGGAAAACTGGTTGGCATGGATGAGTTGGACCAAAAAAGGTTAGAGAACTTGGGGAATGAAATATTGATGCTTTGAGAACAGTTTACATTACAGGAGAGGAAGTGCTGGAGGTTTTAGACAAAATAAAAGGTGGATAAATCTCCAGCACCTGATCTAGTGCATCCCAGGACATTGCGGGAAGTTAGGGAGGAAATTGCTGGGCTTCTTGCAGAAATATTTATATCATCTGAATAACGGTGAGTGGAGAGTGGCTAAAGTTATGCTTTTGTTTGAGAAGGGACGTAGGGAGAAACCTGGGAACTACAAACTTGAGTCTGACTTTGGTGGTGGGGACATTGTTGGAGGTGATCGTGAAAGATAGCATTTGGAGACTCAAGGAATGATTATGGTCAGTCAGCATGGTTTTGTGCAAGGGAAGTCGTGTCTCACAAACTGAGTTTTTTTGATGAAGTAACCAAGATTGATTAGGCCAGGACAGCAGACATTGTTTACTTGGACTTTAGTAAAGCCCTTGACAAGTTCTACACGGTAGACAAATTATTAAAGATAGCTTATATGGGATTCAGAGTGAGCTTGCAATTGGATACAAAATTCACTTAATGACAGGAGATTCGGTGTGGTGGTGGAAGTTCGTTTTTTTTGAACTGGAGGCCTGTGACCAGCAGTGTTTCACAGGGATCGGTGCTGGGTCCACTTTTGTCTGTCATTTATATAAATGATTTAGATGAGAATATAGAAGACACGGTTAGTAAGTTTGATACCGAATTCAGTGGTTATAGTGGATAGTGATGAAGAGGGTCAATGGGCTGGAGAGTGCCAGATGGAGTGTAATTTTGATAAATGCGAGTTTTACATTTTGGTAAAACAAACAAGGACTGGACATATACAGTTAAAAGTAGGACCTTGGGTAGTGCTGTACAAAAGAGAGACTTAGGGATCAGTTACAAAATTCTTTTGAGTTACGTCACATGTACACAGGGTGCTTAGGAAGGCATTTTGTATGCTTACCTTCATTTCTCAGACCTTTGTGTATAGGAATTGAGACATCATGTTGATATCGTACAAGATGTTGGTGAGGTCGCTTCTGGAGTACTGTGTCCAGTTCTGGTCATCCTGTTATAGGAAGGATATTATTAAGCCGGAGAGGGTTCAGAAAAGATTTACCAGACATTGCTGACAATGGAGGCATTGAGTTATAAGGGGAGGCTAGGACTTTTCTCACAGGAGCATAGCACATCGAGTTTGACCTTAGACAGGTTTATAAAATCCTGAGGGACATAGTTAAAGCGAATGGCAGGTGTCCTTTGTCTAGGCTGGGGGTTTCAAAATTCGGGGGCATACTTTTAACCGAATAGAATTAGCTTTATTGTGACGTACTCACATGAGCACAGTGAAGACTTGAAAAGTTGCCACTTATGGCACCATCTTAGGTACAAAAGTACCTAGGCACAATACTACCCAGAGGCCTACTATAAATTGTTTAAGTCCTGCCCTTGAGGAATAAGGTGAATGGCAGGTATCTTTTACCCAGGGTGGGAGATTTCAAGATTGGGGGCACATTTTTAAGGTGACAGGAGAAAGATTGAAAAGTCATAACGGGCAACTTTTTTTTTTTTAAAAAACAGTGTGGTTCGTGTGTGGAAAGAACTTCCAGAGGAAGTGGTGGATACAGGTACAGTTACAACGTTTAAAATACACTTGGATAAGTACGTGACTAAGAAATGTGTGGAGAGATACGGGCCATGTACAGGTCGGTGGGACTGGTTTAGTTTCAGAGCATGGTCTATATAGACCGGTTGGACTGAAGAGTCTGATTCCATGCTGTCAGACTCTATGACTGCGATTGAAACTTAGAATACTAAGCCGCCTGGATAGCTGGACGTGGAGAAAACATTTCAACTAGTAGGAAAGACTAGAACCTGAGGGCACATCCTCGGAATGAAGGGGTGACCCTTTAGAACTGAGATGCGGAGGGATTTCTTCAGCCGGAGAGTGGTGATTTTTGGAACGCATTGCTGTAAAGGACAGTGAAGGCCAGGCCATTGATTATAATTTATGACACAGGTAATTAGGTTCTTGATTGGTAATGGGAATCAACCGTTACTGGAGAAAGTAGGAGAACGGGTTGAGAAACATATCAGTCACAATCGAATGGTGGAGCTGCGTTCACGAGCCTAACAGCCTAATTCTGTTCCAATATCTTGTCTTCTTATGGTTATAATGAATGACTTCCATCTGCACATAGATTGAGCAAATCAAACCAGTAACAAGGCCATACAGAAGAAATTGCTGGAACGTGTACAAGATGGTTTTCTAGATCGAAATATTGAGGACCCAAAGGGAGGACAAGTCATCCTCAGCGATGTATCGTGTAATGGTCAGGGGTGGGTTAGCTCGGTTGGCTGGACGGCTGGTTTGTGATGCAGAGTAACACCAAAAGTGCGCGCTCAATTCCTGTATTAGCTGAGGTCACCGTGAAGGTCCCATATTCTTAACCTTGCTCCTTGCCGGAGGCAAGGTGACCCTGACGTTAAAGCACCATTAGTCATTTCTATCTCTTTCTCAAGTGAGAGAGAGAGTGCAGTCCTACAGTCTTCTGGGACTACAGCAACTTTAATTGTGTAATGAGAACAGATAAATTGGCAATCTAGCTGTAAAAGGTCCCTTGTGGAAAAGTGAAGACCTTTTAGTGATAGAACCCTTCATTAAGATGGAGAGTGATAGAGTTGATTCTGAGCTAAGGGCCAAAATCTAAATAGAGGAAATTGGTATGAGGCTCGAGCAGGCTACAGTAAAAATAGGGGAACATAACTTAAAGAGATGGCAAACATTTAAGGAACACTTGGAGGAACTGCAACCTTTGTTCATTTCTGACTGGCACAATATAAAATGAGAAAGGTTGCCCTGGCATGGCTAACAAGGGGTGGTAGGAATAGTACTGGATCCAAGGGAGAGGCATACAAATCAGCTTTAAAAAAAAACAAAGCAGCAGATATGAAGACCAGGAGCAGTTCAGATTTCAGCAAAAGAGGACCAAGGGATTGATTAAGAGGGAAAAAATAAAGGATAAGAGTGAGCTTGTGGGGAACATACAAACTAATTGTAAAATCTCCTGAAAGGGATATGAGGAAAAAAATAGATTAATGAAAAGAAATCTCTTACAATCAGAAACAGGGCAAGTTATAATATGGAATAAAGGTGACAGACCAATTAGCTGCTTATTTTCGTTCTGTCATCACAAAGGATGACACAGATAATATCCCTAACATGCTGGGGAACACGAGAGGGAGGAACTGAAGGAAATCAGTATCAGTGGGGAAATGTTGTTGGGGAGATTAATGCGATTAAAAGCCAACAAATCCCAGAATTTGGTAACATACACCCTGAAGTACTTAACAAAGCGGCCCAAGATATAGTGGATACATTTTGAAATGAGGGGCTTGAATCTAAGTTGACAAAATTAGTGGTCATCTTTCAAGATGCTATAGACTCTGGAACAGTTCCCACGGATTGGAGGGGAGCTAATGTAACCCCACTATGTAAAAAAGGTGGCAGAGAGAAAACATGAACTTATAGACTGGTTAGCCTAACACTGGAAAACAGTAATAGGATTGGACAGAGTCAGTCAGCATGGACTTACAAAAAGGAAACGAGAAACGAGACCTGTTTGTCCTTGTACATAAGTCACTGAAAATAAGCATGCAGGTGCAGCAGGAGGCAAAGAAGGCAAATGGTAGGTTGGCCTTCATAGCGAGAAGATTCGAGTATAGGGACAGGGATGTCTTGCAGAAGTTGTACAGGGTACTGGTGAAACCTCACCCAGAGTACTGTGTGCAGTTTGGAATGCTTATCTGATGGAGGATATGGAGGCTGCAGAACAAAGGTTTACCAGACTGATTCCTGGGATGGCAGGACTGCTGCATTAGGACAGAATGGATTGGATAGAATGAAATTCACTGGAGTTTAGAAGAATGAGGGAAGATCTTACAGAACCCAATAAAATTCTAACAGGACTAACAAGCTAAATGCAGGAAGGAGGCTGTCAATGACGAGGGAGTTCAGAATCAGGGCAGTCACAATTTAAGGATATAGGATAGGCCATTTAGGACCGAAATGAGGAACGATTTCTCTTCTCCAGGACTGGTGAGCTTGTGAAATTTCCTGCCATAGAAAGCAGTTAAGGTCAAAACATTAAATGTTTCCAAGAAGATGGCAGATATAGTTACAGGGGCTAAAGGTATCAAAGGATATGGATCCAAAGTGGAAACTAGCTGCCGAGTTGAATGATCAGCCATGATCATACCGAATAGTGGAGCAGGATCAAATGTCACAATGGCCTACTCCTGTTTCTATTCTGTTGAAGGTGAGATTTAAAACAAAACAATTACAACTAACACATATCAGCACTACTTTATCACCACTGGATGAAAATCCTGTAACTCCTTACCGAACCACAATCTGGGAATAGCTTCACCACATGGACTACAGCAGTTCAAGGTGGTCAAGGAGGTGCAGAGTGACTTTGGAAGCTTAGGACTGGCTGTTGTGTCTCATTTTCTATCCAGTCATCAAATTCTTGAATGTTCTGAGGAAAGAAACATAGGAAAAAGATACTATATATGGAAGTTTGCTGTAACTGTTACATTCACTGCTGACTTTGAAAGTTTTACTTGTCTGTAAACAACTCATTATCTAAGGATTGACCAAAGGTTTGACGTCCATTGTTTGAAACTTAAAGTGAACTGACAATTTAATTTTATTTTCTATTTAATATATCCCTTGTGTATCTGTCAACGAGTGAGGTTTATGAACAAAGAAGATTGTGTTTAAATCACAGATATTGTTTGATTGCTCAGTTGTTTACACTTGTTTTGCTCAAGTTATTATTATTGCTTCTTTCTGTAAACTTTTTGTCCATGATCGGTTATTGACGAAGTCTGGTCAATACTAGCTCATAATGGAAATGATCTCCAGTGCAGATCAGACAATTCCTGACCGTGGGAAGATAAGCTGGGAAATCAGCAGCATACAACCAGAGATGGGCAGCAACAGAACCATCAATTAGAAACAAATCAGCACAAAATGACAACAAAATGCAAAACAAGATTCACATAAACGCATTATTACAGGAAGAAGGGGAGGGGGTCATGTTGGGGGGAGGGAAGTGAGGAAGGAAGAGATAGGAGGAGGGTGAAGAGTAGGGTGAGAGGAAGGTGAAGGGAGAGGCAGGAGGAGTATGGAAAAGGGAGCACAGTGAGAGAAACAATAGGGAGGGCTTTTGTGGGAGCGTGAAGAACAGTCCAAAATTTCTAAACTCCCCCTCCCACCCCACCTCAACACTCTCCTTCCAGCCCCGATCCTTTGCCACAGCCTTTTACACATTGGCAGCCAGCTCAGAGACATAGATGCGCACGTGGACACTTTCCCATCAATCTCATTTACTAGCCCTTCCTTCCATCTGACCATGTCCTCTCACAGACTTGCTGCTACCAGTTCCCTGATAGTGACTTCATTAATGGCCACAAGTGGCTACAGAGTTTTTGATAAAGAATCAACCTGCATTTGACTTTCGGGCCTGGCCTCAAAAGCAAACAACCTAGCACAAGTTGCTGCTCACAGTCCGGATGTCACCGTTCAGCTCTCAGATTCAAACCAAAAGTGATTTTTTTTAAAAGTCAGCAACGGTTCTAACAGTGCACGGTGGAAAAGAGCTTTAACCAGGGACAGATTGAGTGCGTGGGACACAACACATTGGAGTTTAGAACAATGAGAGATTTTCTCATTGAAGCAAATCAGATTTCGAAGGGGCTGGACAGGGTAAATGCTGAGAGAGTTTTCCTTGTCATTGGAGAGTCTAGTACAAGGAAGCATCATCTCAGAATAACAGGCACGAATTTAAAACCGAGATTAGGGGGCTTTCTTCTCAGAGGGTTGATAATCTTTGGAACTTCTTGCTAGAGATCTGTGCGGACAAAGTCCTTATGTATATTTAAGACAGAGATAGATAGATAGATTTTTGATCAGTAAGGGAATCAAGAGTTACAGGAAAAACACTGAAAAGTGGACATGAGGAATGTCAGATCAGCCACAATCTTACTGAATGGCAGAACAGGTTTGATGGATAGAATGGCCTACTCCTGTTCTTAATACATATGGTCTTCCAACAGACTGTAGAAAGAGCTGCAACTAGTTACAGCCTCAGCGATAACAAGCATAGGGCTGGATGAACACAGCAGGTCAAGCAGCATCATAGGAGCAGGAAAACTTGACGTTTCAGGCCTAAACCCTTTATCAGCCTCAGCGACAGTGTTCACTGAACCGACTACAGAAAGAGCTTTAACTTGCACTGAAATAAAATCGCACCACATACAGTTGAGAGAAACTATATGGATGTCTATCCACTGGATTAGAATTTCTGATTATCCAGTCAGGAGAGACAAAAGATCGCTACACTATGAAGATAATGTGGAAATATCAGGACAATGACAGGAATACAGCTCCCCACGTGAGCTTGCCACCCAATGGGGCAGTCACACCGGGACAGACCATTCCCTTGCTCCACACGCAGGAAGGATTCAGTCAGAAATCCAGCTGCTGAGACACCTGTAAATTCACACGGGGTTACAGGAATTGGATTCTGGTGGGATTACTGCTTTTCATCACGTACGGCTTCATGTCCCTTTCATATTGCACTTTTACCGCAGTAAACCCTGCCACCTGGAGTAATGAAAATAAACTGCATTGCCCCAGACGGAGACCTTGGGGCAAATTGGGGACGGAGGGGAAGGGAAGAGGGAGACCGGGAACAGTAGGCAGGGGCTACACACGGCTCCCCTGCCAACTCAATTACGTTGCAACAAAAAGAGAAGTTGCTGGAAAAGTTCAGCACGTCTAGCAGTGTTTGTGAAGAAAAATCGGTGAACCCGAGCTTTTCCAGCAACTTCGGGTTTTGTACTGAATTCCGTCACGACACCGATTGTGCCTGCGCACTCCCCCCGCCCAAGAAGCCTGTTTCTGGGAAGAAGCCTGAGACTCTCTACAGCTTAAATCGCATTACCGGAAAAACAATGTTCGGGGGCTTGAGACCTTAACACGGAAACGATGAAACCGTTTTATCCACGGATTACGCCGAACGTTGCTCTCTTTAACTTTCACTCACCGTTCATGAATGCGATACAGAAACATTTGATTGAGACACAACAACTGCAGATGCTGGAGTCAGAATCAACACACTGTCCTCCTCCGATGCTGCCGGAGCCACTGCGTTGTCGCAAATATTTCTCCCGGACCCTCATACGCTACACGCATTCTCCAATGGCAGCCCGCCCGTCTGACGACGCCTTACGAACAACAACGAGCAAGGGGCGGAGTTGGAGGATGGATCTGGAGATGATGGTCCTCCATCCAATCAAAGAGAACGAGAGGCGGGGTGGGAACACTGACCAATCAGGAAATAGGGACGGGTTCGACCTCGATGGTTTGTATGAGGGGCGGGGCTGGCGGGAGGGTCGCCGAAGCCAGAACATTGTATCAAAATCGGGGTTTTATTGTCACGTGTTCTCGGGTAGTGGCTACAAAAGACAGTGAGAAGTGGACAGTGTCCCCAGACACAGTAGTGTCTTAGGTACAAAATCTTAGTTACAGAAGTCAAAAAATAAATAAGTTAAAGAGCGACTGCAGACTTTTCAGTGTAAAAGTAAAAAAAAGTTAAAATGTCAAACAGTACAGTCGCTCCTGGGCATACCGACGCTCCATGCTAGGCTTTCCCCAAGAAGGCTCTGTCTCCTCTGCGCATGGGCATGGACCTGCCTGTTTTTGCAGGCACAGTTGCTGCTGACTGCTACTGCTGACCTTCATTGGGCATGCCAGGCCTCATTGTTGCTCGCGAGGCCTTGGCTGCAACCACCATTGCTTCCAACCTTTGCTACCACTACTGCCATCTGGGCCCACGCTGGGCCCATCCACTGCCATGCCGTGTTGCCACATCAGCTGTTTCATTGCAGGGTCCAGCTCCAGTGCCAGTCTGGACATTGATAAAGCTATGATGCCGCTGATCATGACCAGCAGCCTCATGGCTGACCGCCAATGTCCCCTAGCTGCTGTCATCTCCATGACCGAGTTCCAAAGACAAAAGAACCAAAAGAGAGTAACAGAGAAGAAGAAAGAAGAAGAAAGATAAACAGTTGGAGAATACAAGCTTTGATAAGGACCCCTTCTTTGCCACCATCTTGAATGGAAGATTGTGCCTTGGACTGAGGGGAGGACTACGTTCTGTCTACTCCATTTACAGAAATTGCAAAGGGAAGAGATTCCAGATTGTCCAATCAACCAGATATCACAGGAAGATCTGACAGAGTGACTCCATTCACCAGTGCCTCACTATCATCGGCCTTTCACCATGCAAGGTCAAAGGTTCGTCTACTGTATCTGTGCGAAGAGATTTCCAAGATCAGTGACACTGGAAAAACTCCGAGAAATTTGAAATCACATGCAGAGCAGCCCCGGAGAATGTGTCGGGGCACCACAGTTCGGAAGGAGAGACTGGACCTTCCTCAGGGTGTAGCGCAATTTACTCTGAGTTTCCTGGATTCAAGGGTTATATTATGAGCAGAGGTTGCAGAAATCCGTCATATATTCATTATGGTACGAAAGAAGTAATATAGCTTGGTTAATCAAAGCCAACTTTCTGTACAGAAATGCATTCTCTTTAACTCCTGTTCCGTTCCCAAAGATATGCAAGTATATCTCCCTTAAATGCTTGTCCAATTCCTTTTATAAGTCAATGATTCTCTTCATTTTCAAATGTAAGCAGAGAGGACTGTGTTGTACCACTCATTCCTGCTGTATCTCTTGTTGCTGAAATAGCTCAGTTGGGAATATAGTAGCTTTAAGATTTTAAGATTCCTTGTTCAATCCCAGGTTTCACCAGTCGTTTTTGGGCAGTTAGCCCAGTGGTTCACACTGTCGCCTCACAGCATCGGGGTTTGATTCCACCGTCAGTGTTTGATTCCACCCTCAGATAAATGTCTGTGGGGTTTGTATACTCCTCCTAAAACTGTGAGTTTCCCCCATATGCTCCGGATGTGTAGCTTGGGTGGATTGGCCGTGCAAACATTTGACCCACAGTGTGCAGGAATGCGCAGGTTAGGGAGGTTAGCTATGATAAAAAAACCCATGTGATGGGGTGGGTGGTGTCCAGATGACACAGTCTTTTGAGGGTCTATGTCTCTTTCTGCACTGTAGGGATTCTTTGGTTTTCTCTCTTGACCATGTTGGAGATGGTTGTGCTGAATACACTACCTAACATTTTACAACTTACTGAACTCACTTAGGTGAGGGATGAAGGTAGAAGAAGATGGTTAGATAACTCTATTGTGATGAAGACGTGAGGTTGCAGGCAAACATCGTGGAGTCATACAGCACAGAAACAAACCTTAAAGTCCGACCTGTCCATACCAAACATAATCTCAAACTAAACTCGTCCCACCTGCCTGCGCTTGGCCCATATCCCTCCAAACTTTTCTTCTTCTAGTACTTATCCAAATGTATTTTAAATATTGCAACTGTACGCGCATCCAAAACTTCCTCTTGAAGTTCATTCCACACACAAACCACTATGTGTCAAACAAAGTTCCCCCTCGTGACATTTATTAAAATTTTTCTCCTCTCACCTTAAAAATATGCTCCCAAGTCTTGGAAATCCCATACCGTAGGGAACAGATACTTGCCATTCACTTTATCTATACCCCTAGTGATTTCATAAACCTCCATAAGGACAGCCCTCACCCTCCTATGCCCCAGTGACAAAAGTCCCAACTTATCCAGCCTCTCATTACACTCAAACCCTCTGTACCTGGCAACACCCTAGTAGATCTTTACTGAACCCTCTCCAGCTTAATAATATCCTTCCTATAACAGGATGAGCAGAACTGGACACAGCACTCCAGAAGAGGCCTCACCAACGTCCTGTATAACCTCAACATAACATCCCAAATCCTATAATCAAAGGAGTGAGCAATGAAGGCAAGCGTACTAATCACCTTCTTAACCATACAGTCTGTATGTGATGCAAACTTCAACAAATTATGGAGCTGAACCCCTCAGTCTTTCTGTTCTACAACAATACCCAAGGGCCTACTTTTAATTGTGCAAGTCCTGCCCTTGTTTGTTTTACTAAAATGCAACAAGTTACATTTATTCAAATTAAACTCCACCTGCCACTCCTTAGCCCATTGACCCAATTGATCAATATCTCTTTGTAATCTTAGAAAACCTTCACTGTCCACTGTGCCACCAATTTTGGAAATATTCGCAAACTTACCAGCTATGCTTTCTATATTCTCATGTAAATTGTTTACATGAATGTCAAACAAAAGTGGACCCTGCAGTGATCCCTGCGGAACACCACTGGTAACAGGCGTCCAGTCTGAAAAACAACCCTCCACCATCAGTCTCTGCCTCTTGCCATTATGCCAATTTTGTATCCAATTGGTAAGCTCATCCTGAATCCCATCTGATATAACGTTACTAATTAGTCTGCCATGCAGAACCTTGTCAAAGGCTTCACTAAAGTCCAAGTAAACAACGTATACCGCTCTGTCCTCATCAATTTCTTGGTTACTTCCTCAAAAAAACTCAATCAAGTTTGTGAGACACGATTTACCGTGTCCAAAACAATGCTGACTATCCCTAATCATTCCTTGTCTCTCCAAATGCGTATAAATCCTATCTTTCAGAATCACTTCCAACAACTTACCCTACACTAAATTCAGACTCTCAGTCTGTTGTTGTTCCCAGGCTTCTCTTTACATCCCCTTTGAAACAAATTCACAACGTTAGCTACTCTCCAGTCATTTAATACCTCCCCAGTATTTATAGATGATACAAATATTTTTGCAAGAGGCCTGCAATTTCCTTCCTAACTTTCTACAATCTCCTCGAATATACTAGCTAAGGTCCCAGAGAATTGTCCAACTTTAAATCTTTTAAGCCCTCCAGCACTTCCTCTTCTCGAATGTAAACTGTTTTCAAAACATCAATATTTATTTCCCTGAGTTCTCTAGCCTCCCTTTTTTTCTCCACAGTAAAAACTGACACAAAATATTCCTTTAGTATCTCTCCCATCTCCTGAGGTTCAAGAAAAAAGTGACCACTTTCACCTTTACGGGGCTCACCTCTCTCGCTAGTTGTTCTATTGCTCCAAATGCACTTGTAGCGTCCCTTTGGATTATCCTTAACTTTATTTGCCAGGACTATCTCATATCCTGTCTTTGTCTTCCCGATCTCCCTCTTAGGAATGCCCCTATACTCTTTATACTGTTCAAGAGATTCACTTGAACCCAGTTGCTTTTATCTAATATGTGATTCCTTTTCTTATTTTTATATGACAAGCCCTTCATCACTGCAATCAATCTTGTAAATCTCCTCTGGACCACTCTAACACCAGCACATCTTTCCTTAATACAGAGCCCAAAACTACTCTCAATATTCCAGTCTGACCAGAGCCTTTTTAGCCTCAGGAGTACATTTCAGCTCTGGTTTTCTAGCTGTCGTCAAATGAATGCCTACATTGCATCTGCCTTCCTAACCACAAACTGAACCTGCATGTTAACCTGAAGACAATCCTGAACTAGAACTCGCAAGTCTGCTTCGACTTCAAATTTCTGAAGGTTTTCCCCATTCAGGAAATAATCTATGCCTCTACTCTTCTGACCAAAACGTATAACATCACACTTTCCTACACTATATTCCACCTGCCACTTCTTTGCACACACTGTACAAAACGCTAGTGCGGCCTCACTTGGAATATTGTGTACAGTTCTGGTCGCCCCATTACAGGAAGGATGTGGAAGCATTGGAAAAGATGCAGAGGAGATTTACCAGGATGTTGCCTGGTCTGGAGCGAAGGTCTTATGAGGAAAGACTGAGGGACTTGGGTCTGTTCTCATTGGAGAGAAGAAGGCTAAGAGGGGATTTAATAGAGACCTACAAAATGATCAGAGGATTAGATAGGGTGGACAGTGAGAGTCTTTTTCCTAGGATGATGACATCGGCTAGTACGAAGGGGCATAGCTGCAAATTGAGGGGTGATAGATTTAAGACAGATGTCAGAGGTAGGTTCTTTACTCAGAGAGTGGTAAGGGCGTGGAATGCCCTGCCTGCCAATGTAGTTAACTCAGCCACATTAGGGGCATTTAAACAGTCCTTGGATAAGCATATGGATGATCATGGGATAGTGTAGGGGGATGGGCTTAGATTAGTTCACAGGTCGGCACAACATCGAGGGCCGAAGGGCCTGTTCTGCGCTGTATTGTTCTATGTTTTATGTTCTATGTTCTCCTAGCCAGTCCAAGTCAATCTGAAGACTTCCCACTTCCTCGACACCGCTGCTGATGCCGCCGTCTCCATTTCCGAGGCCAACACCACAGACATCAAAGACGCACCTGCTGACACCTCAGCCAACATCCAGGACATACCGACTGACTCCACTCCTCCCACCGCCTACCCCGCTCCGCCCACCGCCGACGTCATTCTGCCCACCGCCGACATCGCTCTGCCCACCAGCGACGCTGCACAGCCCACTGCTGACATCGCTCCGCCCACCACTGACGCCGACATTGCTCCGCCGACGCCACACGGCCCATCACCAACATCGCTCCGCCCACCACCTCCACAGCCAGTGGCTCCAGAGGAGATAATAGCACCCAGACCTGCTGGGTCTTCAAAATCCCCCCAGACCTCCCCCTTACGAGGACGAACGGTCAGTCCTCAGTAAAGGGCTCACCTTTACCCCCTCCACCCTAACATCAACAAATACCACTCACGCTTGGATGTTGAACAGTTTTTCCGCCGCCTTGCCTCTGCGCTTACTTCTTCAATCGTGAGCCTTACCCTCCCTCTACTGACCCCTTCTCCTGCCTCCAACACACCCCCTCCTCCTGGACACCACCCCAA
Organism: Ginglymostoma cirratum; assembly: GCA_024137785.1. Taxonomy (NCBI): domain Eukaryota; kingdom Metazoa; phylum Chordata; class Chondrichthyes; order Orectolobiformes; family Ginglymostomatidae; genus Ginglymostoma; species Ginglymostoma cirratum. The sequence continues at coordinate 1,006,284 of JAHRHZ010000127.1, read as the reverse complement.
GGCCTCCTACCCTCCCTCGACCTCTTCATCTCCAACTGCCGTCGAGTCATCAATCGCCTCAACCTCTCCACCCCTCTCACCAACTCCAACCTCTCCCCAACAGAACGTGCAGTCCTCCGCTCCAATCTCAAGCTCACCATAAAACCCACGGACAAGGGAGGCGCAGTTGTAGTACGACGCACTGACCTCCACGTCGCCAAGGCCAGACGCCAGGTCTCTTGACACCTCCTCCTACCGCCCCCCTTGATTATGACCCCACCCCTGACCACCAAAACATCATCTCCCAAACCATCCACAACCTCATCACTTCAGGTGACCTCCCACCCACAGCCTCCAACCTCATCATTCCCCAATCCCACACCGCGCGTTTCTATCTCCTTCCCAAAATCCACAAACCTGACTGCCCTAGTCGACCTATTGTCTCCGCCTGCTCCTGCCCCACCGAATTTATCTCTACCTATCTTGACTCCGTTTTCTCCCCCTTGGTCCAGCAACTCGCCACCTACGTCCGTGACAACACCCACACCCTCCAACTCCTCCAAAACTTCCGATTCCCTGGTCTCTAACACCTCATCTTTACCATAGACGTCCAGTCCCTATACACCTGCATTCCCTCTGCAGATGGCCTGAAGGCCCTCGCTTCTTCCTGTCCCGCAGGCCCGACCAGTCCCCCTCCACTGACACCCTCATCTGCTTAGCTGAACTCGTCCTCACCCTTAGCAGTTTCTCTTTCAATTCCTCTCACTTCCTACAGACAAAGGGGGTGGCCATGGGCCCAAGGTATGCCTGCCTCTTCGTAGGTTACGTGGAACAATCCCTCTTCCGTAGCTACACTGGCTCTAAACCCCACCTCTTCCTCCGTTACATCAATGACTGTATCGGCGCTGCCTCGTGCTCCCACGAGGAGCTTGAGCAGTTCATCCACTTCACCAACACCTTCCACCCCAACCTTAAGTTCACCTGGACCATCTCCAATACCTCTCTCTCCTTCCTGGACCTCTCTGTCTCCATCTCTGGCAACCACCTGGAAACTGATATCCATTTCAAGCCTACCGATTCCCACAGCTACCTAGAATACACCTCCTCCCACCCACCTTCCTGCAAAAATGCCATCCCCTATTCCCAATTCCTTCGCCTCCACCGCACCTGCTCCCAGGATGAGAGGCATTCCACTCCCGAACATCTCAGATGTCCTCATTTTTCAAGGACCGCTGCTTCCCCCATCAGTGGTCGAGAACACCCTTGACCGTGTCTCCCGCATTTCCTGCAACTCATCCCTCACACCCCGTCCCGCAATAACAACCAAATCAGAATCTCCCTCGTCCTCACGTACTACCCCACCAACCTCTGGATCCAACTCATCATCCTCCGACACTTCCGCCATCTGCAATCCGACCCACCACCAAAGACATTTTTCCCTCCCCACACTTATCTGCTTTCCGGAGGGACTACTCTCTCCGGGACTCCCTTGTCCACCCCACACTCCCCTCCAGCCCCACCACACACGGCACTTTTCCCTGCAACCGCAGGAAGTGCTACACCTGCCCCTACACCTCCCCCCTCATCCCCATCCCAGGCCCCAAGAAGTTCTTCCACATCAAGCAGATATTCACCTGCACATCTGCTAATGTGGTATACTGCATCCGCTGTTCCAGATGTGGCCTCCTCTACATCAGGGAAATCAAGCGGAGGCTTGGGGACCGCTTTGCGGAACACCTATGCTCGGTTCGCAACAGACAACTACACCTCCCAGTCGCGAACCATTTCAACTCCCCCGCCCATTCCTTAGACGACATGTCCATCCTGACCTCCTGCAGTGCCACAATGATGCCACAGAAAGGTTGCAGGAACAGCACCTCATATTCCGCTTGGGAACCCTGCAGCCCAATGGTATCAATGTGCACTTCACAAGCTTCAAAATTTCCCCTCTCCCAACCACATCCCAAAACCAGCCCAGCTTGTCCCCGCCTCCCTAACCTGTCCTTCCTCCCACCTATCCCCTTCTCCTATCTCAAGACCCTCTCCTACCTACTAGCCTCATCCCGCCCCCTTGACCTGTCCGTGCTCCCTGGACTGACCTATCCCCTCCCTAACTCCCCCTCTACACTCACCTTTACTGGCTCCACCCCTGCCTCTTTGACCTGTCTGTCTCCTCTCCACCTATCTTCTCCTTTATCCATCTTCTATCCTCCTCTCCCTCTCTCCCTATTTATTTCACAATCCCCTTCCCCTCTCCCATTTCTGAGGAAGGTTCTAGGCCCGAAGTGTCAGCTTTCCTGCTCCTCTGATGCTCCTTGGCCTGCTGTGTTCGTCCAGCTCTACACCTTGTATCTTCAATACAACCTGTCCCTTCACTTATCATTATGTCATCTGCAAAAGTGGAAACAATGCCCTCAATTCCTTTGTCCAGATCATTGATGCATAACATAAATAGTTGTCGTACCGACACTGACCCTTGCCAAACTCCACGAGTCATTGGGCTGTCATCCTGAAAAAAACACCTTTTTTCCAACTATCTGCCTTGTGCCAGGCATTCAATCCTCAATCCACACCAGTATGTTGTCCCGAACACCATACACTCTTATCTTATTTCGCAGCTTCCTGTACAGCATGTTGTCAAATGCCTTCTGGAAATCCAACAGATCACATCCACTGGCTCTCCTTTATCCAAGTTGCTCAGTACCTCCTCAAAGAATTCTAACTGATTTGTCAGGCATGATCCTCCCTTGACAAAGCCATGCAGACTCTTCCAAGTAGTCTGTGATCACACCCTTACAATGACCTACCACACTGTGTTTACCACAAAGCTAACTTATTTGAATTTTATCCAGAACATTAAAACTTTGCTTTCAGTCCTCAATGTGATGAACAGCAAAGTCCAATCGCCATTGAGATGTGTGAATTCTGTGCTGCCTCAGCAGGATCAACGAGTGAGTGAATTCCTTCCCCCACATGAAGCGGATGAACAGTCTGCCCCCCGGTGGGATCTCTGCTGTCTCAGCAGGGTCGATGAGAGAGCTGAGATAACAAGGTGTAGAGCTGGATGAACACAGCAGGCCAAGCAGCATCAGAGGAGCAGGAAGGCTGACGTTCGGGCCTAGACCCTCCTTCAGAAATCGATGAGAGAGCTAACTGTTTTCCTCACATGGAGCAGGTAAAAGCTTTCTCCCCTGTGTGAATTCACTGGTGGACTGAGAGTTGAGATGATCGCCTGAACCCAGTCCCAAAACGAAAGCACCTGAAATGTCTCTATCATATGAAATTGTTGATGAGACATCAGTTCCACAGAACGTCAACAGCACTTCCCACAGACTAGACATTTGAAAAGTCTCTCTTCAATGTGAACACGTTGATGATAAAACAGTCCCCAGCAACTTGTGTAGTGATTCCCACATTCTGAGCATTTGAAAGGTCTCTCCTCAGTGTGAACACGTTGATGAGACTTCAGTTCTACAGAATTCCTAAAGCACTTCTCACAGTCTGAGCATTTGAAAGGTCTCTCCTCAGTGTGAATACATTGATGACAATTCAGTCCCCAAGAGCTTCTGTAGCACTTCCTGCAGTCCAGGCATTTGAAAAATCTCTCCGCAGTGTGAACTTGCTGGTGTGTCAGCAGGTTGGATGACTGAGTGAATCCCCTCCCACACTCAGAGCAGCTGAACGGTCTCTTCCCAGTGTGAACCTGCTGGTGCTCCATGAAGTCAGATGATCGCTTGAACCCAGTCCCACAGAGAGAGCACCTGAATGGCCTCTCCTCAGAGTGAACATGTTGGTGGGATATCAGGTCTTTTGAGGTTTTGGAGCATTTCCCACAGGCTGGACATTTAAAGGTTTGTCATTAATGTGAGCAAATTGATGGGACATCAGGTCCCTGGGACTTTTAAAGCACATCCCATAGTTTGGGCATTTAAAAAGTGTGTCCTTTCTGTGAGCATTTTGATGGGCCATCAGGTCTCCAGAATTTTTACATTTTCCACTATCTTGGCATTTAAATTGTCTGTCATTGATGTGAGCTAGTTGATGGGACATCGGGTTCCTGGATGTTTTATAGCATTTTCCACAGACTTGGCATTGAAATGGTCTCTCCTCAATATGAATGAGCTGGTGTTGCAGAAGTTAGATGACTGAGTAAATCCGTTCCCACACGCTAAACAGGTGAATGGCTTGTTACTGGTACGACTGTGTAGATGAGTTTCGAGCTCAGATAGGCAAATGAATTCCTCCCCATAACTGTCACATTTCCACAGTTTCTCCACAGTGTGACTGCATTTGTGATTTGTGAGCTCTGAGCGCTGAAGCCTTGCCCACACACAACACATGTACGGTTCGTCTCCACTGTGAACGTAGCTTTTTCACTCTGTGTTCAAAATCTGATCATTTTCCACTTTGTGATAAATGGGCAACTCCATTAGATCATGGTGTGATGGTTGGTTTGTAAATCTTTCCCTTCTAGTATTCTGTGAAATTGACGTCAAACAAAAAAACAAGGGAATGAGAGAGTATCTCTCTCACAAGACTGTGGCTTCTGTGTGAAGATAGGGACTGAAGGAGAGGGATTTTAGACACCTATAACTTGACCAGAACTTTATCAGATTCTTCCGAACACTCAGCCTCCACCTACAAGAAGGTGGATATGAACATCATCACCTCCAAGTTCCCTCCACGTCACACACTGTTCTGGTGAAGTAGAAATTTGCTCCAATTAAATAAGTGCAAAACTGAGGTCCTTGTCTTCAGTCCCCAGTACAAACTCCACCGCTCACAACTGACTCTAACCCCTGCCTGGCAATTGCCTGAGTCTGAAACAACCACATCATAACCATGGTGAGATATTTCACCCAGAGATGAGTTTTCAACCACATGTCCCCACCATCACCAAGACTGCCCACTTCCACCTCAGTGACATCACTCGACTCCTCCTCGTCTCTGCTCATCTGCTGTTGAAACTCTCATCCATTCCGTTGTTACCTGTGGACTTAACTGTCCTTACATACTCCCACTGTTCTCTCACATTCTCCTAGCTGCACTTGGCTAACTTCCTCTATTTCTATTAATGGGTGTACTTGAACTCTGTTTAATGTTTTATTGTTCCTTCTTTTGACTATCTGAATGAGATTTTTATCACTGCCCATTCCTCGAACCACGTGCTGCTGCCTCAGCAGCTTTATCTTCCCATGCAAGCTCCCACAATGCTGTAAGGGAATGAGTTACAGGTTATTCACCAAGTGATGTAATCCTGAGGTCATCCAAAACTCTGTTGCTCACCTGCGTATTCACACCAAGTTTTGTTTGCCCACCACTCTGTGCTCGCTAAGCCAAATTTTAAACTTTTCATCTGTCTGTCCAAATCTCTTGATAGTCTCCTCTCTATTTATCTCTAATGCCCTCCAGCCTCCAGCCCTCTTAAGGGCAATTAGGGCTGGCCGGTAAATGCTAGCCCAGCCAACAATACCCACCATCCCAAAAATGAATCTTTAAAAATGCCCTTTGAGATATTTGCATTACTCCAATTCCAACTTCCTGAGCATTCTCGATTTTAACTTTTCCGCATTTGGTGCCCTGAGCCTTTAACTACCTAGGCCACAAGCTGTGAAATTTCCTCATTAAACCCCTCCCTCTCTCGACCTCTCTTTTACGCTTCAAAGTATTCCTTGAAAATAACATATGTGATCATAAAGCATTTTGTCACCTCCCTAATATCTCGTTATGTGACTGGGCTCAAAAGTTACATTATAACCCTCCTGAGGAACAGCATGGAAGCTTCCATTTTGTGAAAGGTGCTATATTGATAAATGTTGCTATATTGATATATGTTGTCACTGATTTGGACACATATCACAGTCCCTTCATCATCACTTGATGAACAACTCCTTACCTAACAGCATTGTGGGAGCTACAAAGGGAACATAATTGCCAGCGGCAAATGGTCAGACAATGTTCAGCTGTAAAAACCTCATTTAGAGAGTCAGTAGAATAACAATAAAATGCCTGAGACAGTTACACCCATTGGAGACAGAGGAAGTTAGACAATGACAGAGAACTATCAGGGAGAGCAGAGATGAAACAAAGTAACAGATGGACATTGATTTACATCCACAGTAATGGGGTCACACTAGCTCCAGAGCTAGACAACTGAGAACAGCACTAGAAGCTGAATTGTGTAGGTTACTGGTTAAAAATACTGAAATTATTTCATTGCTTTCAACTTTAAAATCAAACGCTAGAGTCTGCAGCTCAAAAGATATCAGAAGCACTGGGGTCAGAGGAAACTCTCACAGTTCGGGAAATACCCATGAATCAGGGTGATATTACTGAGCAATTGCCTGTGTTTGATAACATCACCACATGAACACAGAGCATTTGGGTCTGTACGAACCAGTTATCACCACAAAGGATGTGAGGGTCTGTGGTAAGATTTAAAAGGAGATTTATCAGAATGGTTCAAGAAACGAGGGATATTAGTTGTAAGGTCAGTTTGGAGGAACTGAAGTTTGTTTTGCAGAGAGCACAGGAGATTAAGGTGAGATTTGATAAAGATGTCTAGTTTAATGATAGGTTTAGATAAAGTAGAAAAAGAGTTGCGATTCTCATTAGCTGATAGTAAAAGTGTTAGGGACACAGATTTAAGAAATTGGGCAACAGTTACTGGAAAAAGTAAGGAAGGAATTTTGTTACTTTTGTTTTACTCAATACTTCCTTTCAAAGGCCATTGCTGAATGAATAATGAATAAAGTGGCATGCTCGGATCCTGGTATGTTATTTGGTTTGAGTTTTCGATCTGGAAATCCTCCTCTAACATGCTGTAAAATAAGTTTCCAAAAGCCATCTCAGTCAGTCTGGGACAGAAATTCAGATGAGACAACAGAAATAGTTATTTGGAGCTTCCTGTGTGTGTATATATTCCCCTCCTCACTCCATATAACAGCAGTTTATAAACTCCATCCCTGTCAGTCCAGGAGAGACATTCACAACATTCTCTCCCCGGCCCAGGATGACTGCACATTTGCCTCCTAGAAAGATGGCCGCCATAACCCAGGGCCTGTCACAGAGGGAGCCTCGATTTGTGGAGCTGGAGGAGAACAGCAGGAGCAGGAAAGTTGACGTTTCAGGTCGGGACCCTTCTTCAGAAAAATCATTTTTCCAGCACCACACTGTGTTGTCTCTGACTCTAGCATCTGCAGTTCTTGCTATCTCTGACCCTCGAGTTGTCCCGTTTTATGAAACAGGGAAAGATAGTTTCCTTATACAGGGTCTGTCACATCTACAAAGTCTTTACGACGCCTCTCTATCTAACCACTCCAATCCATCGCCTCCTCAGCTGTGCCTTATTGTTACCTTTTGTGCAGCCGAGAAGCTGCCACTGCACATGCTTCATACTGTGGGTAGGCGGGGAAACTACTGAGCATGTGCAGCGATAGGCAATTCATTGTATAGGAAAAATACAGAATGACAGGGAGACAATGGGGTAGTAACATGGACAGGGGAGTGGCTGAATGCTTCCTTTTTTTGCTGTAACCAGACTCTGATTTTGAAGTCTGCAATGGAACAATATAAGCCAAGTGGGTGGAATCCTTGCTTTCTGGAGGTTGGTCTCTCCCGAGACCTCTGCCAGTCTCAGGGCAATGTGTCTGTATGTTTCCCTCTGTTGGCAAAAATGAGGTTGCATTCCCCGATGGGGCTTGAACACGGTTGTGCCACGTCAAACTTCAGTCAAATTCACTGTGTTATTTGAGGTTAAAACACAACGGAGAAAATATCACAGAGATGAACACTTGAATCATCAGAATACACAAGGCTACGGGCCAAATGCTGGAAATTAGGATGAGGAGCCTCTTTCCATGCTGTAAAAACACAATAACTTGATCATTTTGGAAGAAAAGCTGCTCTCCAGGTTAAAAACAAAGCCAAAAGCTGTGTCAGTAAAAAAAAAGCATGCACTTCCACTGTCATCACTTGTGGTCTAGTCATTGTGATTTGGCACGCTCAGTGCTGTGTCCTGGGTTTGATTTCCAGTCAGGGATTCAGGATTTATTTTTCCTGACAGTAACAAAAATCAAACACAGAGCAGTCTCTGACAGGAATCTTTTCAATACCGTGAGCCATTAATGCCCCAGAGAATGCTGTGGTTGGTTGGCTCGCCGAGCTGGTTTGTTGTTCCACAGACGTTTCATTACCCTGCTGAGTAACGTCATCAGTGCAGCCTCCAATGAAGCGCTGTTGTGTTTTCCCCCTGGTTTTTAAACTCTGGAGTCCATTGAGCTGGATCACCTCTTCCGGTTTTTCTTCACATTGGAGTGTATATGGGGTCAAGTTCTATGCGTTGGGTTTGATTCCAGCCTTGGTCGACTGTCTGTGTGGAGTTTGCACATTCTCCCGTGTCTGCGCGGGTTTCCTCCAGGTTCTCCAGTTCCTCCCACATTCCAAAGATGTGCAGGCTAAGTGAATTGGCTATGCTAAATTGCCCATCGTGTCTAGGTTGGGAAGGGCAGGAATCAGGTAGGGGATGGGTCTGGGTGGGATGCTCTTCAGAGGGTCAGTGTGGACTCTATGGGTTGAATGGCCTGTTTCCACAGTAGAGATTCTGTGATGAATATCAAAGTCGATGTCCCAGCCTCTTAAAGACGTGGGAGCTTCCTTGACTGTCTGTGCTCGGTTGGACAATTCACTTTCATTATCCTCTGACTCCGCTTCCCAAAGAATTTCTAAATTTCACAAAGCTGAGACTGGTTTTTTTGTTTTGTTTCCTTTTCTTTCCCAGGAGCTGCAGTGATTGGATCGATGGGTGTGGGAAATTGAACGTGAAGCTTGTGGAACTATTTCAGCTACCCCTCCTATGATGTTCTTGGTGACATTTACTGATGTGAGACATTGAAAGGATTCACATTTCTGCAGATCAGGAAATCAAAGCTCACCTCAGCTTCAGGCCAATTAGAAATATTGGTTTGAACGTGTAAAGAAATTCTGAACTGCACTTGAGCCAAGTCGGAACTGAACCTACAATCTGACCCCGTGTACATGCATTACCTACATGCGGCAGAGTTGTAGTGTTAACAGGGACACGAGCAGCAATGGTAGCATTCACAAGGTGAACAACTAGCAAAGATAATCACTGTCACTGCTTTATTTCAATGGTCCCCACTTTGTGAAATGGTGAGTTTTACTGGCAAAGGAAACATATTTGTCCTCAGGAGGCTGCTTCAGTGTTGCCTCTTTTTCTGCTAGATTCATCCTGAAGTTCCTTTCCTCTGTTCCACAAGCACTTCTGCCTCTCCTCTTCTATTCTCATCCCTTCATTCCCAGTTTGGCAGGAATAACAAGGAGAGGTAGGATAAACTGCAGTCTTAGCGGAGAATGTTGTGGTAATGGCACAGACAGAACAAGCTGATCACCTTCATTCTTCGTTGTTACCATTCATTCATTTTACACCAACAGTAAAAACATAACTATAATCCTATAATTGTGGTGGCATTGTTTCTTTTTCTGGGGGATTAGGAATTCTGTTTAGAATTCTAATGATTCACAATCTTTTGAGAGAAGAAATGTCTCGTTATCTCCATCCTAAGTGACAAATGATGTGAGCCCAGTTCTAGTCACTCCAGCCAGGGAATGAAAGACTCTCAGCAGCTCCACTCTCAAATTGTCTCTAAATTTCATATTTTACACAGAGCAGAAATGGGAAATGAGGGATATTGACAGAAGGAGAGTCGGAGAATGAGAAAGGGGGCGTGGTGGATACATAGAGACAAAAAGACAAATAGAGACATGAAGTAGACACTGAAAGGACCAATTCTCCATTCGACATGGCTGCTAACTGACAGAAGGAAAAGAAAAAGGCAACCATTTAAGCAGAGCCTTTAACCACCTTGGGGCAATGGAAGCAGCATTAGAGCCGATGAAGTCCCTTTAAAGTTGTAAAGTTGACGGTTGTAAGCTAATGAGAGAGACTGATTTGATAAATATGCTGATTTGACAGATAAAGCCGATAATTTCCCCCGGCATTATAATATAGAAATGCATAACTAACCTGGTTCTGACAGACAGTCACTGGAGCTGAAAAGTTAACTCTGTTTCTCTACACAGATGCTGCGAGACCTGCTGAGTTTCTCTATCAATTCCTGTTTTGGTATCAGATTTCCATAGTGCTTTGTTTTATGTTAATAACGTTTGGGACAAAATAGATTACCTTACAGCTCCTGAAAAATCAGTCAGAAGAGCTGTCACCAAAGTAAATTAACAGAGCAGAACTTCTATACCCTGACCATGAATCAAACTCAGACTTGCAGCACTGAGACCGCTGAATCCTAACCACTAGGCCATCAGCGTAAGTGGCAGATGCTGTTGTATATTTTCTTAACGATACTGTTCTTGCGTTTTCATTTGGGATTATTTTCACTGCAGATCAGTGTATCTGTCTTCGAGTTTTTACACTGTGGAAGAAGACCATTCAAAGCATCATGTCAGTACAGGTCATCAAACCTTCATCTATTCTAGTCCCAGTTTCCAGCATTTGGCCCGTAGCTCTGATGTTTTGAGGACAAATGTCAAGGAGTTCATCCCTGTAATCTCAAATGACACAACAAATGGGACTGAAGTTTGAGATGGTAAAACTGTGTTCATGTTGCCTTGAGGAACTCATCCTCCTTACCACCCACAGAGGGAGATCCAGGCACACATCCCTGAGAGTGCCAGAGGCCTCAGAATTATACCCGCTCCATGAGCTTCATGTCCGCTTTCCATCCCCATGCACACGTTTCTACGACAAAAGGCAGCTGTAGGTGTATCTGCTCCAGCCAATGAGAACCGTTACCGTGAGCTGGGATATCATGTGGGCAGTGAGCTGAAATAGTCCCACCAGCTGCACATGTTCAACTTTCAATTTTGAAAACTCACTGACCCAATCCCTGCAGCTCCTGGGAATCTGACAGGACAGTGCCCAGGCGACATCCCTCACTAAAAACAACTGACATAAGGTGTTACGACAGGGAATGGCCAAACCCCTCTGATCATTAAACTAAAACACAAGCCCCGATCTGTTATCAGAGATAATAGGAACTGCAGATGTGGAGAATCCGAGATAACAAGGTGTAGAGCTGGATGAACACAGCAGGCCAAGCAGCATCAAAGGTGCAGGAGAGCTTGACGTTTCGGGCCTAGACCTTCTGAAGGGTGTAGGCCCAAAACGTCAAGCTCTCCTGCTCCTATGATGCTGCTTGGCCTGCTGTGTTAATCCAGCTCTACACCTTGTTATCCCCGATCTGTTATGACAGGAGTAGAGGTTCCCATCTAATAATTACCCCCAAAACACCCAGAGAATCTCACCTTTCCCCTCGTAATCTATTAAGCGTGCGGTTAAAAGAAAGAAAATCTCTGATCTCCACTTAACAAGCAACAGGAAACAATTTATTTATTTAACCCAACAATGAACAAATTATCAAAATTACAAACAAACCAACAATTCCCCCTTGACTATTAACTACTCCCTAACTGGTCTAAATTCTACTGGAATACTGTTTAAATAAAAGTAAGTCCCGCTAATAAAAAAAATTAATAAGAAGCAATAAATTCTCTCCAAGTTTGCACAGACTGTCTTTTGGAATATTCTGTCGTCTCCACTCTCTTCACAAATGCCTTTCTTCCATTAATTCTTCTGTTAGGAATGTTTTATCTCTATAATTTCTTTAGTAGGGACTTTGAGCTAAAATGCTGTGGTACTTTAATTAGATGGGCTTTTTTTGAGAGCTGAATGGTGCTAACTCTGGCAGGTGGCAGTTGTCTCTCTTTCAGATGGCAGCTGGCTCTCTCCAATTTTTCAAATGCCCTCGTCTTATATACCCGTAATGACATAATCAAATTCTTATAATATGATCGGTTTCAGGTTGTCAATACCATCAGATTTAACCTCAGTTGGCTTTCTATATCTAGGTGCTTCGTTTAAATTAAATGGCCAAATTCAAACTCGTTGGCTGAATTCAAACAAGACTGCTGTTTTGCCTGCCACCTGTAAGGCTTTGATACATTTGTTTCACTTTTTGAGGCTCTCTGTCCTGTCAGCTTCAGCTGCTATTCGCAGACAGATTTTTAAAAAAATTTCTAAGTACAGACAAAGCACAAATCTCTTAAAGCAACCAGGCATTTTAACTTCCTGCCTTCCACTTTACAATTACCCTACCCAACTTCGTAACATAATACAAACTCTAAACACTTTCATGTCACATCTCTTTCTGCTTCGGTCTCACCTCCAGCACCCCCTGACAGTCCAGCTCTCACGCAATGAGTTGCTAGATACAAACACAGGCAGATCGTGAAGCCAATCTTTACCTAGAAGGCAGGGCCAGGGAATGTAAAACACAAGGCAATGAGAAGCGATGGGTTTGTATATGTCTGGGTGAAGAAACACTAGTATCTCATCTTCCTGATTCTTCCTGATACTGATTCCAGGAATATGCATAGTGCCAGTTACCCCAGTCCCAATAGATAACGTGTCTGACAGACAGATCAAGGGAGAGTGGGTTCGATCCTTCCTGGCAAACATTGTCCTGTCATTCACAAACAGAGCTGACCACTGCTGGTCATAGAGATCTCCAGTACAGAAGAAAGACCCTTCAGGTCTGCACCAGTTGAAATCAAGACCCTGAGTGTCCTTCTCTCATTTCCTAGCACTTCACTCACAGCTGACCTAATGGCCCAAATGGCTTCCATCTACTCAGATGTCTTACATAGAAACACTGAAACATTAAAGGTAGCAGCAAGAGGAGGCCATTCGTCCCTTCCAACCTGCTCCGCCATTCTTCATGATCATGGTTGATCACCCAACTCAATAGCCTAATCCTGCTTTTTCTCCATAACCTTTGATCCCATACACCCCAAGTGCTATATCCAGTCACCTCTTGAATACATCGAATGTTTTGATATCAACTACTTCCATTGGTAATGAATTCCACAGGCTCAATACTCTTTAGGTGAAGAAATGTCTCCTCATCTCCATCCTAAATCGTCTACCCTGAATCCTCTTATTGTGACTGCTGGTTCTGGACACACCCACCATCTGGAACATCCTGCCTGCATTTACCCTGTCTATTCCTGTAATAATTTAGAAGTCTCTATGAGATCCTCCCTCATTCACCTGAACTCTAGCAAAAAACTTTCTAACCTAGTCAATGCCTCCTCGTATGTCAGAGCTGCCATCACTGGAATCAGCCTGGTAAACCTTTGCTGTACTACTTCGAGAGCAAGAGCATCCTTTCTCAGAAAAGGATACCAAAATTGCACACAAATTTCCAGGTGTGGTTTCACCAAGGCCCTGTACAACTGTAACAACACATCCCTGCTCCTCTACTCAAAACCTCTCACAATAAAGGCCAACATATCATTTGTCTTCTTTGTTGCCTGCGGCATCTGGATGCTTACCTTCAGCAACTAGAGCACAAGGACAGCCAGATTCCACTGCACACTCCACTCGTCCAATTTACTGTCATTCAGGTAGTAATCTGCCTTCTTATTTTTGCTTCTGAAGTAAATATTTATCTAAATTACACATCAGCCATTGATTTGCCCACTCACCTAACCTGTTGAGATCATGCTGAACGATCTCTGCATCCTCATCAAAGCTCACCCTTCCACCCAACTTGGTTACATCTGCAAACTTGGTGACGTTACATTTTGTTCCCTCATCCAAATCACTAATATATATTCTGAATACCTGGGGTCTCAGTACCTATCCCTGTGGCACCCCACTAGTTACTGCCTGCCAATTTGAAAAGGACCATTAATTCTGACTCTTTGTTTCCTCTCTGCCAACCAGTTTTCTATCCAACACAATACACTTCCCCCAATCCCACGCGCTTTAATCTTGCTTGGCACATGCAGTTACATGCCGCGAGTATGAGATTATGCACTTTGGGAGGAAGTATCAAAAGACAGACTACTATTAAAATCGAGAAAAACTCCAAAAAAGTGCAGTGCAGAGGAACCCAGATGTTTTTGTGCAGGAGACAAACAAGGCTAGCAGACAGCTGCAGCAAATAGTTAATAAGTCAAATGGAATTTTGCTGTTTATTATTTTGGGGCTGTAGTTTAAAAATATGGAGGTCTTGTTCCAACTGTACAGTTTTTGTGAGTCCTCAAGTAGTGTCAACAGTTTTGGTCCCCTTATTTTTAGAGGATATAATAGTATTGGAGGTTGTCCAAAAGAGATTCAATGGGCTGATTCCTGTGATGAAGATTAAGAACGTCTAAGCACTTGTTTATTACAGTTCAGAAAAATGAGAAGCTGATCTTGTTAAAACATACAAAATTCTGATGGGGCTTGACAGAGTAGATATTAAGAAGATCTTTCCACAAGTGGGTGAATCTCGAACTACAGACACATTTACAAAATAAAGGGACACTGAGTGGGATGTGAATGAATTTCTTTTCTCAGAGGGTAGAGAATATCTCCAATTCTCTACCAAAGCAGTCTTGGAGGCAAGATCACAAAAAGTATTCAAAAGGAGGAAGAGAGATTCTTTTAAGAATGTAAGTTGAATAATACAGTGATCTGGGAGAAAAGAGGAGCTGAGGCCTAGCGCATATTAGCTCTGATCTTGCTGAATGTTGCATCAGGATTGATTTGCTGAATGACCCCGTCTTGCTTGTATTTCTGATGTCCTGCTGTTGTTGCCAGATGGGATAGAATGTACCCAGAAACTAAAACAGAAGTAAAGGGTATAATCATGTGATTTGGCCAATGTTTTCTACCCCATACGCTGCAGGCGAGGATGGCCTGAAACATGGTATATTGGTGAGACCATGCAAATCCTACAGTAGTGGATGAATGGACACCGTGCAACAGTCACCAGACAAGAATGTTCCCTCTAAGTCAGGGAAGACTTCAGCAGTCAAGGACATTCAGCCTCCGATCTTTAGGAGAGCATCCTCCAAGGCAGCCTTCGAGATGCACAACAACACAGATTTACCAAGCAGGAACCGACAGCCAAGTTCTATACCCATGAAGATGACCTCAAATGTGATCTTGAGTTCATGTCGCGCTATATGTAACCCTACCATACTGCTCTGTATCTGTAAAATCTTCCTTACTGACATGTTTTGACACAATCGCCTTGATAACTTGTTATGACCTCTTCACCCTAAACAGTTTGAACAGTTTTGGATTACTTGTCACTTTGGGTAGACCCTTGGCACATGACCCCTTTACCTTTCATGTTATTCCACCCATTTGATTTGTCTTCAGCACCATCTTATTTTTAATTTTTTTTGTCATTATATCTCTGCCTCAATTAATCGGATACTAGGTCACCCCTTCGCTTGCTGTTCAGCTATTGACACTTTACTCACACTGTCTGATACTTTTGATCACCTGCAGAGACTTATTATTCAACCCGTCAACACTCACACCATTTGTATAATCTTTTGGTCTCTCTCATAATAAATTCTGTGCCTATGTGTTTCTCATCACTTCACCTGACAAAGGGGCAGTGCTACAAAAGCTTGTGATTTCAAATAAACCTGTTGAACTATAACCTGGTATGTATGACTTCGGACCTTGTCCACCGCTTTTCAACACTGGCACCTCCAGAAATCGGTGTGAATTTTTGAGGGGCGGGGCCTTGAGTGCATGTATCTGACAGAAACTCTCTCTCATGTGGTTTCACTCAAATTCCATGAGGTTTCCTCACTTTTTCAATAAACTGTGACATTTTCACATCATCTGGGTCTATTCCACAATCGAATGGTTTTTGGAAAATTATAACCAATGCATCCTCGATCTCCATAGCTACTTATTATAGAATCCCTGGATGTGAACCTTCAGGGCTGGGGGCCTTATTTAAATTTAGTGCCATTAATTTGTTAAATACTACTTAGGTCCACACCAACACACCCCAAGCCACCCACCATACTCTTAAGTATACCAATGAAGGTCACTGTTCTCTAGGGGATCTTTTACCCTGATGTAATTCATTAAGCCTGCCACATTACACATTACCAGATCCAAATTAACCATATCCCACATCCTATGCCTTATGCATCACTTGCCTCTTTGGGCTGTTATGGAAATATTTTCCTCTGAAATTTATCACCCTCCAAAATAAAAAGGATTTTATGATGAAGGAAGAAACTTAAACCAATCTTCACTTGGCATAGGTTTAATTACAGGGTGCAACATTGCAGGTATGTAATTCCTGACTCCACTCTATGTCAGTGAGTGTCTTGTTATCAGTTCTCCAGTCACGAACAAATAAAATTATATTTGATAAAATTAGCAGCTATAGGCAGGGTACCCTCTGTGTGGCTGCCAAGATATCTCAGCAGGTGGGATAATTGATTGAATCCTTTCCCACACTCAGAACAAATGAATGGCTTCTCTCTGATGTGAACTCGCAGGTGTCTCAGCAGGCTGGAAGTCTGAGTGAATCCTTTTCCACACTGACAGCAGGTGAATGGCCTCTTTCCATTGTGAATCGCCGGTGCTTCTGCAGACTGGATGAATCAGTGAATTCCTTCCCACACAAAGAACAGGAGAACAGCTCCACTCCAGCCGTGAACTGCTGATGTGAGAGCAGATGGGAAGATTGACTAAATCCCTTCGAACACTTGGAGCATTTGATCAGCCTCCCCCAAGTGTGAACTCGCTGGTGTCTCAGCAGGCAGCTTGATTGCGTGAACACTTTCTACACTTAAAGTAGTTATAGAGTCATTGAGAGATACAGCACAGAAACAGACTTATCCATGCTAACCAGCTATCCGAAATTAATCTAGTCTTGTTTGCCAACATTTGGCCCATATCCATATAAAGCCTTCCTTATACATATACCCATATAGATTCCTTTTACATGTTGTAATTGTACCAATCTCCACCACTTCCTAATGTCAGTTCATTCCATACACATATCACCGTGTGTGTGAAAACATTGCCCCTTAGGTCCCATTAAAATCTTTCCCCTCAAACATTACACATATGCCCTCAAGTTTTGGACTATTCGCCCTATCCTGCCCGTCATTACTTTATCAACGTCTATATGGTCACCCCTCAGCATCCAACACCCCAGTGTAAATAGACCTTGTCTATTCAGCCTCTCCCTATAGCTCAACTTCTCCGACCCTGAAAATGTCCTTGTAAACTTTTCCAAGCCCTTTCATCTTTCCTGTAGCAGGGAGAATAGAATTGAATGCAGAATGTGAGTTTCCCTCCATGTGTATCAATGCAGTTGATGGGTACAGAGAGGATGAACACATACCCTTTATCCTGTCAGTTTAAACGTGTGAAAATCTCAGTTTTAAACCAATGCAAGAGGAGATTGTCTCTTTCTGTGCATTTTCAGTGGAGAATGCTCAGCTGTGAAGTGTCTGTCTTTGCAAAATTGGTGGTTAACTGAAATTCTCAATTTCTGAGACAGAAAACAAAGCGAGCTTCTGTGATCTAGTGGTTAAGTAATTGAACATATGAATGGTTAACATATATGGATGGGAAATGCACATGGCTATGTGGTGCCTTGGCTTGCTTGGGTAAAGTGCCTGCCTAGTAAACAGGAAATTGTGGGTTACAATCCTGCCTGTGCTTTACTTTGAAGGTGTCTTGTTTTAAACTTCTCTCAAATGCCATGTTGCTGATCTAATCTGGTGATGTCCAAGGACACAGCTGGTATTATTGTTCCTCTGGTTGCCTGGGTTTGCCTCCATCAGGCAATGTTGTTTTTTGCTGTTTTTTGAACTGTAATAATTAACGGTTGTAAGCTAATCAGAGAGACAGATTTTGATAAATATGCCAAATTGACAGATTAAGCTGATAATTTCGCCTAACGTCATATTAAAAGAAATGCATAACTAACCTAGTTCTGACTAATGGTCCATCAACCTGAAACGTTAACTCTGTTTCTCTCCACAGATGCTGCCAGGCCTTTTGAGTTTCTCTATCAATTGCTGATTTTGTTTCAGATTTCCAGCATCTGCAGTTCTTTCTCTAATGTTAACTTGAATAATATCTGGGGAAAAACAGGCTATCTGCCAGCTCCACAGCTTCTTTCCTGCACCTGAAAATTAGTCATCACAACAAACTAGCAGAATAGAACTCCAATTCTCTGACTGAGAATCGGACCAGGGCTGCAGTGGTGAAAGTGCCAAATCCTAAACACTGGACCAGGAGGGCGGATTTTTCAGACTTTTCTTTTCTCAATGACAATGCTTCTGACTTTTGATTTGCTATCATTTTGGCTGCAGATCACTTTCTCCCCGTCATGAATCTTTGGAGCGTGGAATAAAACGACCCTTTGGCCCATCGTGTCCATTTGAATAATCAAACCTACATTTTTCTAAGATAACAAGGTGCAGAGCTGGATGAACACAGCAGGCCAATCAGCATCAGAGGAGCAGGAAGGCTGATGTTTCGGGCCTAGACCCTTCTTCAGAAATGGGGGAGGGGTTGGGGGTTCTGAAATAAACAGGGAGACAGGGGGAGGTGGATAGAAGATGGATAGAGGAGAAGATAGGTGGAGAGGAAACAGACAGGTCAAAGAGGCGGGGATGGAGCCAGTAGAGGTGAGTGTAGGTGAGGAGGTAAGGAGGGGATAGGTCAGTCCAGGGAAGATGGATAGGTCAAGGGGGCGGGATGAAGTTAGTAGGTAGGAGATGGGGGTGGGGCTTGGGGTATGAGGAGGGGATAGGTGGGAGGAAGGACAGGTTAGGGAGGCGGGGACGAGCTGGGCTGGTTTTGGGATGCGGTAGGGGAAGGGGAGATTTTGAAGCTTGTGAAGTCCACATTGATACCATTGGGCTGCAGGGCTCCCAAGCGGAATATGAGTTGCTGTTCCTGTAACCTTTGGGCGGCATCACTGTGGCATTGCAGGAGGCCAAGGATGGACATGTCGTCTGAGGAATGGGAGGGGGTGTTGAAATGGTTCGCGACTGGGAGGTGCAGTTGTTTGTTGTGAACTGAGCACAGGTGTTCTGCAAAGCGGTCCCCAAGCCTCCGCTTGGTTTCCCCGATGTAGAGGAAGCCACAACGGGTACAGCGGATGCAGTATACCACATTGGCAGATGTGCAGGTGAACATCTGCCTGATGTGGAAAGTCTTCTTGGGGCCTGGGATTGGGGTGAGGGAGGAGGTGTGGGGGCAGGTGTAGCACTTCCTGCAGTTGCAGGGAAAAGTGCCGTGTGTGGTGGGGCTGGAGGGGAGTGTGGAGCGGACAAGGGAGTCGTGGAAGGAGTGGTCCCTCCGGAAAGCAGATAAGGGTGGGAAGGGAAAAATGTCTTTGGTGGTGGGGTCGGATTGCAGATGGCGGAAGTGTCGGAGGATGATGCGTTGGATCCAGAGGTTGGTGGGGTGATACGTGAGGACGAGGGAGATTCTGTTTTGGTCATTATTGCGGGAGGGGATGTGAGGGATGAGTTGCGGGAAATGCGGGAGACACGGTCAAGAGCGTTCTCAACCACTGTCGGGGGGACGTTGCGGTCCTTGAAAAATGATGACATCTGAGATGTACGGGAGTGGAATGCCTCATCCTGGGAGCAGATGCGGCGGAGGTGAAGGAATTGGGAATAGGGGATGGCACTTCTGCAGGAAGGTGGGTGGGAGGAGGTGTATTCTAGGTAGCTGTGGGAGTCAATAGGCTTGAAATGGATATCGGTTTCTAGGTGGTTGCCAGAGATGGAGACAGAGAGGTCCAGGAAGGAGAGAGAGGTATTGGAGATGGTCCAGGTGAACTTAAGGTTGGGGTGGAAGGTGTTGGTGAAGTGGATGAACTGCTCAAGCTCCTTGTGGGAGCCGCTGCCGATACAGTCATTGATGTAACGGTGGAAGAGGTGGGGTTTAGGACTAGTGTAGATACGGAAGAGGGATTGTTCCACATAACCTACAAAGAGGCAGACATAGCTTGGGCCCATGCGGGTACCCATGGCCACCCCCTTTGTCTGTGGGAAGTGGGAGGAATTAAAAGAGAAGTAGTTGAGGGTGAGGACGAGTTCGGCTAAGCGGATGAGGGTGTCAGTGGAGGGAGACTGGTTGGGCCTGCGGGACAGGAAGAAGCGGAAGGCCTTTAGGCCATCTGTATGGGGAATGCAGGTGTATTGGGACTGGGCTTCCATGGTAAAGATGAGGTGTTGGGGACCGGGGAATTGGAAGTTCTGGAGGAGGTGGAGGGCATAGGTGGTGTCATGTACGTAGGTAGGGAGTTCCTGGTCCAAGGGTCTACGCCCGAAACGTCAGCCTTCCTGCTCCTCTGATGCTGCTTTACCTGCTGTGTTCATCCAGCTCTGCACCTTGTTATCTCAGATTCTCCAGCAGCTAGCTCACATTTTTCGAATCCCAGTTTCCAGCATTTAACCCATGTGTTCTGACATTTCAAGTGCTAATGTCAATGAGATTATCCCTGTAATCTCAAATGACACAATGTATGGGACTGAAGTTTGCGATGGTCAATTTGTGTTAAAGCCCCCTTGAGGATCTCATCCTTGTTTTTAGCCACGGATGCAGACACACAAACATACACTGAGTGACACAGGCCTCAGTATTATACCCACTCGGTGTGCTTGACGTCCACTGTCCACTCCCACACACAAGTTTCTCTGACAAAAGGCAGCTTTAGGTGGAACACAAGCAACTTCTCCAGACAATTAGAACCGCTGCCATGAGCTGGGATATGGAATGGACAGTGAGCTGCAATACTCCCACACACTGTTTATGTGCAACTTTCAATTTTTAAAACTCACCAACCCAATCAGTGCAGCTCCTGGGAATCTGACAAGACAGCACCTGGCAGACATTCCCCACTGGAAGCAACCGTCAATTTTCAAGGTAGAAAAAAAGACTGCTGCACTCGAGCCAGGGAGGATTTGAACCTACAATTTTCTGATACGAGGATCAGATGTGTTATCCCTTCCATCACTGGCCTAAACTACGTGATCAGGTGTCACTTCTTGTGGAGTTGCAATGTTAACAAGGACATAAGCAGAAATGGGATTGAAACCCAGGGCACAGTGGCTCAATGGTTAGCACTACTACCTCACAGTACCAGGGACCTGGGGTTTGATTCCACTGTCAGGTGACTGTGTGGAGTTTACACATTTTCTCTGTGTCTGCATGGACTTCCTCCAGGTGCCCCAGTTTCCTCCCATGGTCCAAAGATATGCAGGTTAGGCAGACTGACCATGCTAAATTGCCCATAGTGTCCAAGGATATGTAGGTTGGATGGATTAGCCATGGGAAATACAGGGTTACACGGAGAGGGTGGGAGGTGAGTCTGGGTTGGATGCTCTTCAGAGAGTCAGTGGAGGGATTCAATTATTTCAATAAGGAGCAAGTTTTTTTTCAGTACTATGTCTGAGTAGGCGAAGGCAATGGATTTCAGCGCATCTTCCCATTTTCTTTTATCTCTGACGTGAAACTCTTACTGACTCTGTCAGAGCTGCTCTCTTTGCTGTTTTTAATGTCAGGAATTTATGTTCATTTCAAGAGTTTGTACCGGAACAATAAATCTTCATTCCCTGAACAGGAATCAAACCCAGGAAACAGCAGTGAGAGTGCTGAATCCCACCAACTGAAGCACCAATGAAGACACACGCAATGCTTGCAACTTTTCCCGTTGTCACTGCTTTTTACCTTTCTTCAGTTGCAAAATGACAGGGAATCACAGAGTTTTTAACAGCATGGAGAGAGGGTCTTCGGCCCATTATATCAAGGCCAGTCATTAAACATCTCACTTCGAAACCCTAGTTTCCAGCACTTGGCCCATGGCTTTGTGTGCTCTGACGTTTCAAGTGCTCATCTAAATAGTTATTCAGATATCATTGAGATGAGTGTTTCGGTGGAACAGTGGGTTCCTTCAACCAAAAAGAGGAAACTTTGTTGTTTGCTGGAACATGAAATCCACATTTTCCTCCTTGAAGACAGTTCTGAAAGTGAAACTCTTTCTCAGAGCTGTTTGCCAATTTTCCTGATACCAAGTGTGGGTTTAAATCACGTTAATGATTCTCGTTTTCAACCTCTGTTCATCTGAGGTGTGGTGTCCCTCAGGTTAAACCCATCACCAGTTGTCTCTCGCTGCCATACGAGAGCAGCTTGATGGTCCAGAGCGAGTATGGCCACTTTACCATTTAACGTGTGGCTCAGTGTCAGAGTTTGTGATATTATATCCCTGGGACGCACAAGGGATGTTTTATTTTCTATTACGTGTATCATATATGTCAGTTGTTCTTGTAGGAGATAAATAGAAAGATTATTTGTGCACATAACGACAAATAAAATCCCCACCCACACAATCCTCTTTGGTGCGCACGCGCGATATCATCCTCGCCTGCCGGAGTGATCCTGTGGAGCAGTTGCTGTTTTCTTCGGCTCCACAAAAGGTAACAATGAGGCTGAGCGGAGGAGGCGATGGATCGGGTGGTTAGTTGGAGAGGTTTCGTAAACATTTTATGGTCGCGGCAGACCCTGTATAAAGAAATTATCTGCCCCCGTTTCATAAAACGGGACAAAACAAGGCTCTGTCTCAGCGACAGGCCCCAGATCGCGGCCGCATCTTTGTCGGGGGCCAGCAGGCAGCAGGGCGCATGTGCGGTCGTCCTGGGTCAGGGATAGAATGTTGTGAATATCTCTCCTGGGCTTAACAGGGATGGAGTTTATAAACTCCTGTTACAGGGAGTGAGGAGAGGAGGATTTAAACACAGCAAACTCTAAGTAAGAGAAATATTTGTCTCTTCTGAATTTCTTTCCTGGACTGACTGAGTTAGCTTTTGTAAACTTATTTTACAGCATGTAGGAAAAGGATATGCAGCTTGGAAACTCAGACTAAATAACACTAACAAGATCTGAGCGAGCCATTTTATTCATTCAGCACTGGATGTTGTTGGCCTTTGAATGTAAGTATCGAGTAAAATCTAAACGGATCATAAACCTAGACCTTTAACAAATCTTACCTTGATCTCTCTTGCTCTAAGTTTCTCCAATCTAACCTTACAACTAATATCCCTCATTCCTCGGAACATTCTGATATATCTCATTTAAATCTCTGCATGGACCTTTGTATCATTTGCACTTATTTGTGCAGACCCAAACATTCTGTGTTCATGTGGATGATGGTATCACACACAGTTTCAGTAACATCACCCTGATTCCTGGATATTTCCTGAACTAGGAGAGTTTCCTCTGACCCCACTGCTTCTGATATCTTTGAGCTGCAAACTCCAACATTTGATTTTAAAGTTGAAAACGAAATTATTTCAGTAATTTTATCAGTAACCTACACAATTCAGCTTCTAGTGCTGTTCTCAGTTATCTTATTCTGGGGCTGGTGCAACCCCTTTACTGTGGATGTGATTCAATGTCTGTGCATTACTCGATTTCATCTCTGCTCTCCCTGATCAACTCTGTCATTGTCTAAGTTCCTCTGTCTCCAGTAATGGTTGTAACTGTGTTAGGTATTTTATTGTTACTCCCCCTGACTCTCTGAATAAGGTTTTTATATGTGAACATCTCCTGACCATTTTTTGGCAATTATCTTCCCTTAGTACCTCCCAAAGTGTCATTAGGTAAGGAGTTATTCGCTATGTAGTGATGAAGTGACTGTGATATGTATCCAAATCAATGACAATCAGCTTATATCGATAAAGTGCCTTTCACTGAATGGAAACTTTCTAGCCGTTCCTTGCGAGTGCTTTTGACCCCAGTCAACTAATGAGATATTAGGGAGGTGACAATGTTTTATGGTCAAATATGTAGTTTTCAGGGAATATTTTAAGGAGCAAAATGGAGATCAAGAGAGGGAGAGGTTTAGTGAGGAGATTTCACAATTTATGCCTTAGCAGCTAAGGTTGAGGGCACCAAATGTGGAACAGTTAAAACTGAGAATGCTCAGGGGGTTGAAACGAGAGATAATTTACACTGTTCAGAGAGTCATAGAAATGTACAGTGTGGAAATAAACCATTCGATCCAATGTGTCCATGCTGACCAGATATCCTAAATTAATCTAGTCCCATTTGGCAGCATTTGGCCCACATCCTTTCCTATTCATGTACCCATCTGGATGCCTTTTAAATGCTGTAATTGTACTGGCCTCCTCCACTTCCTCTGGTAGTTCATTCCATACATGCAAGACCCTCTGCATGAAAATGTTGCCCCTCAGGTCCCTTTTACATCTTTCCCCTCTCACTTTAAACCTATGCCATCTAGTTTTGGACTCTCCTACCTTGGGAACAAGACTTCGAGCTGTTCAAACTGTCCACACTCTTCATGATTCTATAAACTTCTATAAGGTCACCCCTCAGCCTCTGACACTCCAGGGCTCAAACCTTCCAACTTTGGCAATGTTCTCGTAAATCTTTTCTAAACCCTTTCAGGTTTCACAACATCTTTCCTATAGCAGGGAGACAATAGAACCGTATTGCAAAAGTGGCCTAACCAATGTCCTATACAACCACAGTGTGACCTCCCAACTTCCATACTCAATCCACTGACCAATAAAGGCAAGGATGTCAAAGCATTTTTAAAAGTTCATTCTTGAGATGTGGGCATCGCTGGCTGGATTAGCATTTATTGGCCAGCACTATTTTCCCTTGAGATGGCTGGACTCTGTAAAACATTGCAGAGATGGTCTCCTCTATATCTATCAAGAGATTTGAATACAAGGATGAAAAGTTTAAAATTTAGCTGCATGAGCATGGGATGGTGGGTGAACAAAACTTGGTGCGAATATTCACGTGGGTGATAAGAGTTTTGTATTACATCACATTACAGGTGAGTAACCTGTAACTCCTTCCTTTATAGTATCCTGGGAGCTCGTGTGGGAAGATAAAGCTGCTAAGGCAGCAGCACATGGTTGGGAGAATGGGCAGTGGTAAAAACCTTTTTCAGACATAGTGAATGGAAGGAGCAATAAAACACTAAACAGAGCTCAAGTATGCCCATTAATAGAGGCAGAGGAAGTTAGACAAGTGCAGAGAGAGGATTGTGAGAGGATGGTGGAGACTGCATTAGGACAATTAAGTCTAAAGGGAACAAAAGATTGGCTGAGACTTTCAGCAGCAGATAAGCAGAGACTCTGAGGAGACGGGTGATGTTACTGAGGTGGAAGTGGGCAGTCTTGATGATGGGGATGTGTGGTTGAAAACTCATTTTGGGTTGAAATATTTCACCACGGTTGTGAAGTATTTGATTCAGACTCAGACAGTTGCCAGGGAGAGGGATGAAGTCATTGCGAGGCGGTGGAGTTAGTATTGGGGACTGAAGATAAAGGCCTCAGTTGTGCCATCATTTAATTGGAGGAAATTTCTGCTTTACCAGGACTGGATGTCAGAGACATCAGGACAGTGTGTGACCTGAATGGAACTTGAAGGTGATTGTGTACACATCCACCTGTTGCCCTGCTCCTTCTTGGTGGTGGAGGCTGAATGTTTGGAAGATTCTGTCAAAGTTCTGGTCTAGTTGTAGGTGTCTAAAATCCATCTCATTCAGTTCCTATCTTCACACAAAAGGCAGAGTCTTGAGAGATTCTCTCTTATTCCCTTGTTTTTCATTTGACGTCAATTTCACAGGATATTAGAAGAGGAAGATTTACAAACCAACCATCATCTCACCATGATCTGATGGATTTGTCCATTTTATCACAAATTAAATGTGATCAGACTTTCAACATGGAAGGAAAAAGCTCCTTTCCCGGTGAAGGGAAACCATACACCTGTGTGTGTGGACAAGGTTTCAGCCAATCATCAGACCTCACAAACCACAAATGCAGTCACACTGGGGAGAAACTGTGGAAATGTGGGGATTGTGGGGAGGAATTTATTTCCCCATCTGAGTTGGAAAGTCATCGATGCAGTCACACCAGTAACTGGCCATTCACATGCTCTGTGTGCGGAAAGGGATTCACTCAGTTATCTAATCTGCTGCAACACCAGCCTGTTCACACTGAAGAGAGACCATTTCAATGTCCCGACTGTGGAAAATGCTTTAAAACATCCAGGGACCTGACATCCCATCAACTAGCTCACATTAATGAGAGACCTTTTAAATGCCCAGACTGTGGAAAATGTTATAAAACCTCTGGGGATTTGACATCCCATCAACATGCTCATACTAATGAGAGACCTTTTAAATGCCCAGACTGTGGAAAATACTATAAAACATCTGGGGACCTGATGGCTCATCAAAGTGCTCACACAGAGGAGAGACCTTTTAAATGCCCAAACTGTGGGATGTGCTTTAAAAGTTCCAGGGACTTGATGTCCCATCAACTTGCTCACATTAATGACAGACCTTTTAAATGCCCAGCCTGTGGGAAGTGTTACAAAACCTCCAGGGACCTCATGGCCCACCAACGTGTTCACTCTGAGGAGAGGCCATTCAGGTGCTCTCTCTGTGGTACTGGGTTCAGGCGATCATCTGACCTCACGGAGCACCAGCAGGTTCACATTGGGAAGAGACCATTCAGCTGCTCTGAGTGTGGGAGGGGATTCACTCGGTCATCCAACCTGCTGAGACACCAGCAAGTTCACACTGCGGAGAGATCTTTTAAATGCCCGGACTGCGGGAAGTGCTACAGAAGCTCTTGGGGACTGACTTGTCATCAACGTGTTCATACTGAGGAGAGACCTTTCAAATGCTCAGACTGTGGGAAGTGCTTTAGGAATTCTGTGGAATTGAAGTCCCATCAACGTGTTCACACTGAGGAGAGACCTTTCAAATGCTCAGAATGTGGGAATCACTATACAAGTTCCTGGGGACTGTTTTATCATCAACGTGTTCACATTGAGGAGAGACCTTTCAAATGTCTAGTCTGTGGGAAGTGCTATCGAAGTTCTGTGGAACTGATCTCCCATCAACATGTTCACATGATGAGAGACCTTTCAGGTGCTTTCATTGTGGGACTGGGTTCAGGCGATCATCTCAACTCTCAGTACACCAGCGAGTTCACACAGGGGAGAAAGCACTTACCTGCTCCATGTGAAAAAAACAGTTAGCTCACTCATCAACCCTGCTGAGGCAGCAGAGAGATCACACTAGGGGGGGGGACACAATTCACCTGCTCCGTGTCAGGGAAGGAATTCGTTCACATCAACCCAGCAGAGAGAACACACTAGGGGGGGGGGACACCATTCACCTGCTCTGTGTCAGGGAAAGAATTCACCACACACCGATCCTGCTGAGACAGCACAGAGTTCACACATCTCATTGGTGATTGGACTTTGCTGTTCATCACATTCAGGACTTTAAGCAAAGTTTTCGTATTCTGGATAAAAGTTAAATAAATTAGCTTTATGTTAAACACAGTGTGGCAGGTCATTGTAGGGGGGTGTGATCATGGAGTACTTGAAGATTCAGCATGACTTTGTCAAAGTTGGGGGTTGATGCCTGACAGATCAGTTAGAATCCTTTGAGGAGGTACTGAGCAATGTGGACAAAGGAGAGCCAGTAGATATGATCTATTGGATTTCCATAAGGCATTTGACATGGTGCCATCCGGGTAGCTGCGAAATAAGGTAGGAGTTCATGAAGTTACGAGCAAGGTACTGGCATGGATTGAGGATTGGCTGACTGAAGAAGGCAGAGAGTTGGGAGGAAGGGGTCTTTTTTCAGGATGGTAACTGGATGACTAGTAAAGTTCTGCAGGGGTCAGTGTTGGTACCACAAGTATTTTTGTTACGCATTAATGATCTGGACAAAGGAATTGAGGACATTCTTGCTAAGTTTGCAGATGACACAATGATAGGTGGAGGGGCAGGTTGTATTGAGGAAGTGGGAAGGCTTCAGAATGACTTGGACTCAGGCTAGGAGATTGTATTCCACCGGCCACTTCTTTGACCAGTGTGGGAAAGTATGAAGTTATACATTTCGGTCAGAAGACTGGAGGCATAGACTATTTTCTGAACAGGGACAGGCTTCAGAAATCTGAAGTCCTAAGGGACTTGGGAGTTCTAGTTCAGAATTCTCTAAGTTAACATGCAGATTCAGTTGGTGGTTAGGAAAGCAAATGCAATGTAGGCATACATTACAAGAGAGCTATCAAACAAGAGCAGAGACATACTGCTGAGGCTATAAAAGGCTCTGGGCAGATTAGAATCCCTACAGTGTGGAAACAGGCCCTTTGGCCCAACAAGTCCACACCGACCCTTGGAACATCCCACCCAGACCCATCCCCCTCTAACCCACACACCCCTGAACACTATGGGCAATTTAGCATGGCCAATCCACCTAGCCTGCACATCTTTGGACTGTGGGAGGAAACCGGAGCACCCGGAGGAAACCCACGCAGACATGGGGAGAATGTGCAAACTCCACACAGACAGTCACCTAGGGCTGGAATCAAACCCGGGACCCTGGCGCTGTGAGGCTGCAGTGCTAACCACTGAGCCACCGTGCCGCCCTATGGGGCACATGGAATATCGTGAGTAGTTTTGGGCCCTGTATCTGAGGAAAGATGTGCTTGCGTTGGAGGGGTCCAGAGCAGATTTACAAGATTGATCGCAGGGATAAGGGATTGTCATATCAAAAAAGTAGTCACATATTAGATATAAACAATTGGGTTTAAATGAATCTCTTAAACAGTATAATGAGTGTTGGGGTATTCCTAAGAGGGCGATCAGGAAGGCAAAGGAAAGGTGTGAAACAGTCTTAGCAAATGAGGTTAAGGAGACTGTATGAGTACATTAGGAGCAAGAGAGCAACTAGAGAGGGAGTAGGACCCCTTAAAGGTGAAAGGGGTCTTTTGAACCTCAGGAGATGGGAGAGATATTAAATGAATATTTCATGTTAGTTTTTACTGTGGAGAAAGAATTGGAGGCTAGAGAACTCAGAAATCAATATTTATGTTTTGAAAACGGTTCACGTTACAGAGAGAAAGTTCGGGAGGTCTTAGAAAATGTAAAGGTGGATAATTCTCTGGGACCTGATGTATTGTAATCTCGGACATTAAGGAAAGTTAATGTCCTAATGTCAGAACCAGAGGACACAGTTTAAAAATAAGGGGTAGGCCATTTAGAACAGAGTTGAGGAAAAACTTCTTCACCCAGAGAGTGGTGGATATATGGAATGCTCTGCCCCAGAAGGCAGTGGAGGCCAAGTCTCTGGATACTTTCAAGAAAGAGATGGATAGAGCTGTTATAGATAATGGAATCAAGGGTTATGGGGATAAGGCAGGAACAGGATACTGATTGTGGATGATCAGCCATGATCATAATGAATGGTGGTGCTGGCTCAAAGGGCCGAATGGCCTACTCCTACTCCTACACCTATTGTCTATTGTCTGTTGAAAGTTAGGGAGGAAATTTCGGGGCCTCTTGCAGAAATATTTGTATCATCTATAAATATGGGTGAGGTGCCAAATGACTGGAGTGTAGCTAATGACGTGCATTTGTTTAAAAAGGGATGTAAGGAGAAGCCACGGAACTGTAGACCTGTGGGTCCAACTTCAGTGGTGGGTACGTTGTTAAAAGTAATTCTGAAAGATAGGATTTATATGCATTTGGAGAAGCAAGGAATGATTGGGGCTATTCAGCATGGTTTTATGTGAGGGAAATCGTATCTCCCAAAATTACTTGAGGTTTTTTTGAGGAAGTAACTAAGATGATTGTTGAGAGCAGATTAGTACACATTGTTTACTTGGACTTTAGCGAAGCTTTTGACAAGATTCTGCCTGGTAGACTAATTAGTAAAGTTAGCTCACATGGGATTCATGGTGGTTGATGGTTATTTTTTAGACTGGAGACCCCTTACCAGCTGTGTTGCACAGGAATCGCTGCTGAGTCCATGTTTGTTTGTAATTTATACAATGATTTAGATGAGAATATAGATGGTATAGTTAGTATGTTTATGGATGACACGAAAATTGGTGACATAGTGGACAGTGAAGAAAGTTATCTAAGATTACAAAGAGATCTTGATCAATTAGGTCAATGGGCTGAGGAATGGCAGATGGAATTTAATTTGGATAAATTCAAGGTATTGCATTTTGGTAAAACAAACAATGGCAGGACTTACACAATTAAGCATTGGGTAGCATTGTATAACAGGGAGACAGAGAGACCTAATTCTTTGAAGTTTGCTTCATATTTAAATAGAGTGGTTAAGAAGTCAATAAATAAGCTTGCCTCCACTGCTCAATCCTTTGTGTATGAATTGGGTAGTCATGTTAAGGTTGTACAGGACGTTGGTTTGGCCTCTTCTAGAGTACTGTGACCAGAACTGGACACCTTGTTATAGGAAGGATATTATTAAGCCAGAGAGGGTTCAGAAAAGATTTACCAGGATGTTGCTGGGAATGGAGGAATTGAGTTATAAGGAGGGGCTGGATGGGATGGGACATTTTTCGCTGGAGTGTAGGAGTTTGAGGCGTGATCTTAGAGGTTTATATACTCATTAAGAGTACAGATAAAGTGAATGGCAGGTGTCCTTTCCCTAGTGTGAGGGATTTCAAGACTAAGGGGCATATTTTTAAGATGAGAGGAGAGAAATATAAAAAAGACATGAGGAGGAATTTTTTTTACACAGTGTGGATTGTATGTAGAATGAGCTTCCAGAGGAAATGGTGGATACAAGTACATTTACAATGTTTAAAAGACACTTAGAGAAGTACATGAATAGGAAAGGTTTGGAGGGATATGGGGCAGGAACAGGCAGGTGGGACAAGTTTAGTTTGGGATTATGATCGGCATGGACTACTGGACTGAAGTGTCTGTTTTTGCGTTGTATGACTCCAGGACTCCATCTATGTCTGTCTGCAACCTCATGTCTTCTTCACAACAGAGTTTTCTATCCATCTTTAGCTATCTTCACCCCTCATGTAAGTGAGTTTGGTAAAGTTGTAAAAGGTTACGTAGTGTATTAGGCCCAGCCATCTCCAACATGGGCAAGAGGTACAATCAACGGATCCCTACAGGGTAGAAAGAGGCGCCGATACTCTGAAGAGCATGCCATCCAGACTGTCCCCCAAACCATCCCCATAACTCCGAATGGGGTTTCTACTGTGGCTAACCCACCCAATCTGGGCATCCCTGGACACGATTGGGCAATTTTTAGCATGGGCAGGTTCGGTGGATTGGCCATCTTTGGACCATGGGAGGAAAACTGAGCACCTGGAGAAAACCACATAGTCATGAGGACAATGTGCAAACCTCACACAAATGTTCACCTGAGGCTGGAATCAAAGCTGCATTCCTGGTACTGAGAGACAGCAATGCTAACCACTGGGCTAACGTGCTTCCCAAAATTACCTAGTGAAACCTGGAATTGAACGAACAACCTTAATATCTTCAGGCTAATATATTCCCAACTGAGCTACTTCAGCAACAACAGATACAGGGGGAATGAAGCTCCTTTTTTTTCCCCCCCAGAATCAGTAGTTCTACACAGTCCTCTCCTGCTTACAAGTGGAAATGAAGATAATTAGATAAATTGATTACCTTTTTTACGTAAGCATTTAAGGGCTTTGGGGAGAGAGAAGGGAATTGGAGTACAAAGTTGGCATTGATGCAGTAGGCAAAATTACTCCTCTGCGCCACAATGAATCTTAAGACTGATTTCTATAACCGCTGCTCATAACATAACACTTGAGTCTAGGAATCATTGAGCGAAATCTGCACTGTTACCCCAGGAAGGTCCAATCTCTCCTTCCTCAACTGTGGTACCCAGACATATCTTCCGGGGCTGCTCTGCACACAATTTCAAATTTCTTGGAGTTTTTCCGGTCATACTGACTCGGAAACCTTTTCACACAGACGCAATAAACAAACTTATACCTTACATGGTGGAAGGCCAATGATAGTGAGGCCTTTGTGAATGGAGAGACTCTGTTAGCTATTGGGTTGGAATTGTCAGTCTGGAAATGATTCCCATTGAATGTGCTGTAAAAAAGAGTGGACAGAAAGCAGTCCTCCCCTCTGTCCAGGGTACAGTCCTACATCCCAGATGGGCTCCTTACCAAACCTTGTCCTCTCCAACCACTTTTCTCTTTTTTTTTTCTTTTCTTTTCTTTGTTTGGTCTTTGGAGCTCGGTCGTGGAGACAGCGGCATTGATGGTTGGTCAAAGGCAGCTGGTCGCAATCACCAACCTTGTGGCTTCCTCAATGTCCAGAGCTGGACTCTGCAGCAAGAATCTGATGCAGCAATGGAACATGGCAGTGGATGAGGCCAAAAATGGGCTGGATGACTGAAGCAGCAGCAGCAAAGGATGGCCGCAGTGGCGGTCATGGCCAAGGCCTAGTGTAGGTCGGCAGCTGCAGTTGACTTCTATGCCTAGGAAAGGGGAAAGCATGCCCACTTGGGAAGTCAAGTTTGGACTGTCTGCAGGCTCATGGCTTAAGGGAGGAGTGTAATGTATGGCTTTTTAACTTTACAGGTATTTCTGTAAATTTTCATTTTTATACTGAGAAGACTGTAGTGTCGAAGTTTTTGTTATTTCTTTGTTTTTCAACTTCTGTAACTAAGATTTTGTACCTAAGTTGCCACTATGTGTGGGGACATTGTTCATTTCTCACTGTCTCTTGTAGCCTGTACCTGAGAACACATGACAATAAAAGCTCAATCTAAACCAATGTTAGAAATCATATCAGATTGTATTCCAACAGGTTTATTTGAAAACACAAGCTTTTGGAGCCTCAGTCCTCCTTCTGGTGTTAGTAGGAGAGGTAGTATCAGACACAATTTATAGGTCAAAGATCAAAGATTCACATTACTGATGAGGATGTATTAAACAAACCTAAGATGCTGTTAAATCTTTAGCAGTTAGAAGGTTTTAATTGATTAATATGTATATGTAAATCCCCAAATGCCTTTCGGGTCACAGCCCTGAGAGAACTGACGGTTTTGTTAGTATTAGGAAGAGGTGTCATTTTAGTCAGATAATGCATGTTAGATGTGAGGCCTTGTTTAGAGATAACAAGCATGGGGCTGGATGAACACAGCAGATGAACACAGCCTTGTTTAGAGTCTAGTTGTGTTTTAGTTTCGAGTCAGAATGGTTTTATTTCTAAAATAGGTGTTTATAAAACGCCACGTTGTCTATAAATTATCTGCGAATACAAATTCACGTGTGGATGAAGGACAGAAAGAGTGAGAGCCAGCGAGCCTACCACTAGCCCAGCCCCTCACCCATTCCAACAGAGGTTACAGGTCGCGTTCGCGCCTGTTTTCGCTTGGTCAGAGCGCCTGCTCCGCCCCTCGCCCTCTGGTTGGAAGACGTGCAGCACCAGTTCCATCTTGGAGCCCAGCCCTTTTCTAACTATTGGTTGGACGACGTTATCAATCAGGCGCGTACAGCGCTGCAACATGCGCATTGTGACTGCGAGTATGCGCGCTGAGAGCGATGGCCGAAACGAAATGTTTGCCTATTACATCCACAGGCGATGAGTGAAGGTAAAAGAGGATACCAGCGTTCGGAGCAATCCCCGGCGAGAAGAATTCATGATTTGCCCAGGTTTGGTCTCAAGCCCCCAACACGGCTTTTCCGGTGCCGCGACATAAGCCGCAGAAAGCCTCAGAAACAGGCCTCTCTCAATGGGTGCCGTCTTGGTTCAGCGGGACGGGCGATTGCGCAGGCGTGGTTGCGTCACAGGGAGTGGGCGGAGCTGAGCGGTGTCCCTTCCCAATTCCCGATTTCTCTGTCTCCCCCTCCCCCTCCCCCTCTCCCTCTCCCTCTGTTCTAATGTCTCCATAGTTTTGTTTCGTGCCTCCCGGTGGGAGGCTCTACTGAGGTAAAAATGCAGTATAAATCTGGATGTGATAAAAATCAGCAATACCACTAGAATCCAACTCCTGCAACCTTACAGGTATCTCAGCAGCTGGATGTCTGACTCAACCTTTCCTGGACTGTGTTAGAACTCTGATTTTTAAAAAAAAAATTTTTTGTTTTGAATCTGAGAGCTAAATGGTGACCTCTGGGTTGTGAGCAGTACCTTGTGTTAAAAAGAATAACCAAGCTGTCGTTTGTTTTCAAGGCCAAACCTGGAAGTTAATTGCGGGTGGTTCTTGATCAAAAATTCTGTAGACTCTTCTGGCCATGAATGAGGTCAGTGTCTGAGAACTGGTGTCAGCAAGTCTGGGAGAGGACATGATCAAACCAGGAAGAGCTGGAGTTTCTGAACTGGAGCTTTCTGAGGAAAGGGGTTTGGTTATTAATGCTACAGCATGAAGATTTAACAATTCTCTGTACCTGCTAAACAATGCATCATGGAACTGCTAAAGTAATCTAGTCAATTTTGTTTTTGCTTTTATAATGTATCCCTTGCCTGCTTGTTTATCTGTCTTTGGTTATTGGGTTAAGTCATTGCCGTGAGGAGTATATGCAATATGCTGTTGGGAAACGCTTGTGCGGGTGTTAGTGACTAGGATTGATGGAAAAGTATCCACATGCACATCTTTGTCACTGAGCTGGCTGCCAATGTGAAAGAGGCTGAGAATGGAGCAGGGAGTGGAGGGAGAGAACTGAGCAGGGTGGGAATTAGGGCCATTTTTCACCCACCACAAAACCTGCCCATTGTTTCTCTCACTGCTCCCCTTCCCCGCATACCCGAATCCCAACTGTCCCTTCCCCCAGCATCAGCAAACTTCCAGAGATATTTTCATATATCCTACCTACTGTGTTGCTTTCCTTAGAACATTCTACAATTTGAGGACTGGATAGAAAACGAGAGATGGCAGCCAGTCCAGAAGCTTCCAAAATTATTCTGCACCTCTTTGACCTTCTTGAACTGCTATAGTCCATGTGGTGAAGCTACTCCCTGATTGTTCTTCCGTAAGATGTTACAGGATTTTTATCCTGTGGTGATAAGGTAGTGCTGATATCTGTGTTGTTTTTAGATCTCACCTTCGACAGAAAAGAAGCAGAAAATAGGAACAGAAGTAGGCTACCGTGATGTTCAATCCTGCTCCACTATTCAGTATGATCATGGCTGATCATCCTACTCAGTAGCCTGTTCCCACTTTCAACCCTGCCCTTTGATCCCTTTAGCCCTCAGAACTATATGTATCTTTTTCTTGGAAACATTCAATGTTTCGGCCTTAACTGCTTTTGGTGGCAGCAAATTCCACAGGCTCACCAGTCCGAGTAAATTTTTTTTTTTCCTCCACTTAGTCCTAAACAGCCTAACCCTCATCTTTTAAACCATGACCCCTTGATTCTAGACTCCCTGGTCGTTGAAAGCATCTTTCCTGCAATTACTTTGCTAGTCCTGTTAGAATTCTGAGATAACAAGATGTAGAGCTGGATGAACACAGCAAGTCAAGCAGCAATCAGAGGAGCAGGAAAGCTGACGTTTTGGGCCTAGACCCTTCTTCAAAA
>JAHRHZ010000127.1:866857-970628 GCA_024137785.1 Ginglymostoma cirratum | reverse complement strand
CTTGTTATCTCAGACTCTCCAGGATCTGCAGTTCCTACTATCTCTGTTAGAATTCTGTTGGTTTTTGTGAGATCCTCCCTCATTGTTCCAAACTCCGGTGAATTTCATCCTAACCAATCTGTTCTGTTCTGTTCTGTTCTCATACTGTCCGTCTTGCCATCCCAAGAATCAGCCTGCTAAACCTATGTTGTATAGCCTCCATTGCTAGAACATCCTTTGTCAGATAAGTATTCCAAACCTGCGCACAATACTCCTAGTGTGGTCTCGCACAGACCTTGTACATTTCAGCAAGACCTCCCTGTTCCTGTACTCAGACCTTCTCGCTATGAAGACTGACTTACCATTTGCCTTCTTGACCTCCTGCTGCACCTGCATGCTTACTTTCAGTGACTAGTGTATAAGGAAAAACAGGACTCGTTTCTCACTTTCCTTTCATAAATCCATGCTGACTGTATCCAATCCTGTCACTGTTTTCCATTGTTGGCTAACCGGTCTGTAATTCCATGATTTCTCTCTACCTCCTTTTTTACGTAGTAGGGCTACATTAACTATTCCCCAATCTGTAGGAATTGTTCCAAAGTCTATAGAATCTTGAAAGATGATGATCAATTTCCTCAACTTTGATTCAAGCCCTAGTTTCAGAATGCTTCCATTATATTTTGGGCTGCTTTGTTAAGTACTCTGGGGTGTAGATTACCAGGTGCTGGGATTTGTTGGCTTTTAATCCCATCAATTTCCGCCACACCATTTCCCCACTAATACTGATTTCCTTCAGTTCCTCCATCTCATGTTCGCTAGCATTTTAGGGATATTATTTGTGTCAGCCTTTGTGATGTCAGAACTAGAATATTAATTAATTGGTCTACCATCTCTTAATTCCACATTATAACTTCCTCCCTCTCTGATTATAAGGGATTTCTTTACATTGATCATTTTTTCTCTTCATATACCTTTAGGAGCTTTTACAATTAGTTTGTATGTCCTGCACAAGCTAACTGTTGACTTCTTATTTTTTCCCCTCTTAATCAATCCCTTGGTCCTCTTTTGCTGAAATCTGAACTGCTCCCAGTCTTCAGGTCAGCGTCTCTTTTTTTAGTCAATTTGTATGCCTCTCCCTTGAATCCAGTACTATCCCTAATGTCCCTTGTTAGCCATGGCAGGTCCACCTTTCCCATTGTATTTTGTGCCAGACAGTAATGAAGAACAGTCTCAGTTCCTCCAAGTGCTCTTTAAATGTTTGTCATCGTTTTAGATTATATTCCCCGGGTCATTCTAGCCTGTTTGTGTCTCGTACCATCATAATTTCCTCTCTTTATTTGGGATTGGTGAGACCGCGAGCCAGGGTGTAGCCAGGAAGGTAAGCTTTTCTGTATAAAAACTTACCTCATGCAGCAGCAGCCTTCTTGCTTTCAGCGGCGGGAGTGGTGACAGCGCGAACCAGGAAGTGAACTAATATAGTCAGACATTGGCTAAACCCGAAACACTACACATGTAGTGTCTCCCACCCATCCTCCTCCTCTAAACAAAAAAAAAGACTGTGTGGAGGGTCGGTAAGCTTAAGGCTTTTTTTTTCTTCTGGAAATCTAGAGTAGAGGGAATGGAAGCTAGGGTAGTTGCATGCTCCTCTTGCAGGATGTGGGAGGTAAGGGTCACTGCTGGTGTCTCCTCTGAATTCACCTGTGAGAAGTACACCCAACTCCAGCTCCTCACAATCCGCGTTAGGGAACTGGAGCTGGATGAACTCTGGATCATTTGGGAGGCTGAGGGGGTGATAGAGAGGAGTTATAAGAAGGTGGTCACACCTAAAGTACAGGTAAAAAGTAGCTGGGTGACTGTCAGGATGGGGAAGGGGAATAGGCAGACAGTGCAGGGATCCCCTGTGGCCATTCCCCTCAATAATAAGTGTACCGTTTTGGGTACTGTTGGAGGGTACAATCTACCAGGGGAAGGCCATAGCGGACAGGTCTCTGGCACTGAGCCTGGCCCTGTGGCACAGAAGGGAAATGGGGAGAATAGGAAAGCAATTGCATTGGGGATTCAATAGTAAGAGGCACGGACAGGCGGTTCTGTGGACGCGAACGAGACCAATGGATAGTATGTTTCCTCCCGGCTGCCAGGGTCTGTGACGTCTCGGATTGTGTTTTCAAGATCCTTAAGGGGGAGGGTGAGCAACCAGCGGTCATGGTACACATCGGTACCAATGACATAGGTAGAAAAAGGACTGAGAATTTGAAAAACGAGCACAGGGAGTTAGGTTGGAAGCTAAAATCCAGGACAAACAGGGAAGTTATCTCTGGATTACTACCAGTGCCACGTGATAACGAGGTAAGAAATAGGGAGAGTGTGCAGCTAAACAAGTGGCTACAGGGCTGGTGTAGGAGGGAGGGCTTCCATTATGTGGATAATTGGAGCACATTCTGGGGAAGGTGGGACCTGGACAGTAAGGACGGGTTGCACATGAACCGGAAGGGCACAACTATCCTGGGCGGGAGGTTTGCTCGAGCTATACGGGATGGTTTAAACTAGATTGGCAGGGGGTGGGGAACTGGATTTGTAATTCAGAGGATGAGGTATTCAGCCTTCCAACAGACACAACAGGGAGTGACGTTGTTAATAAAGAAATGCGGTCGATGAAGTGTAATTGTGGACACAGGAATGGTTTGAGGTGTGTATACTTCAGTGCTAGAAGTATCAAAAATGAGGCGGATGAACTTAGAACATGGGTCAGTACTTGGAACTACAATGTTGTGGCTGTTACAGAAACTTGGGTAACTCAGGGACAGGAATGGTTGTTGGAAGCTCTGGGATTTAGATGCTTTAAAAGAAATAGAGAGGGTGCTAAAAGAGGTGGGGGAGTGGCGTTGCTAGTCAGGGCTATTTTAGCAGCTACCGAAAGACTGGTCGAGAATGATATGTCTACAGAGTCAGTTTGGGTTGAGGTCACAATTAAGAAAGGAGCAGTCATTTTGGGGGTTTTTTACAGACCGCCTAATGGTTGCAGAGAAGTGGAGGAGCGGATTGGGAGGCAGATACTGGAAAGGTGCACAAATCACAGGGTTGCAGCCATGGGTGACTTCAACTTTCCAAATATTGATTGGATACTTTTTAGTTGTAATAGTTTAATTGGAACAGATTTTGTCCAGTGCGTTCAGGAAGGATTCCTGACTCAGTATGTAGATAACCTTGGCCGATAGGATCAAGGAAAACTCCAAGGCTTTTTACACGTACGAGACGAATAAGAGAATGACCAGAGAAAGGGGAGGGCTGATCAAGGGTTGTAAAGGGAATTTGTGCCGAAAGAGATAGGAGAGGTCCTTAATGAATACTTTTCTTCGGTATTCACAACTGAGAGGGACCTAGTTGTAGGGGATGACAGTGTGAAACAGGCTGGAAGGCTAGAGGAGGTCAATGTTAGTAAGGAAGATGTACTAGGAATTTTGAGGAACTTGAAGATAGACAAGTCCCCTGGGCCTGATGGGATTTATCCAAGGATCCTATAGAAAGTGAGGGAAGAGATCGCAGGGCTTTGGGTATAGTGCGGAAAGATTGGAGAGTGGCAAATGTCATTCCCTTGTTCAAAAGGAGTAGGGATAACCCCGGAAATTACAGGCCAGTTAGTCTTACTTCAGTGTTGGGCAAATTATTGGAAAGGGCTCTGAGAGATAGGATTTATGATCACTTGGATAGGCACAGTTTGATTTGTGGTAGTCAGCATGGATTTGTGAGCGGTAGATCATGCCTCACAAACCTTATTGAATTCTTTGAAGAGGTGGCCAAACACATGGATGAAGGTAGAGCAGTGGATGTGGTATACATGGATTTAAGTAAGGCGTTTGATAAGGTTCCCCATGGTAGGCTCATTCAGAAAGTAAGGAGGCATGGGATAGGGGGAAATGTGGCAGATTGTCTTCTAAGGGTCAGCCAATTCTTAATCCAAAGGGTGGTAGTGGATGGAAAATATTCAACATGGTGCTCAGTTACGAGTGGTGTACCACAAGGATCTGTTCTGGGTCCCCTTCTATTTGTGATTTTTGTAAATGATCTGGATGTAGGAGTGGAAGGGTGGATTAGTAAGTTTGTGGACGGTACAAAGGTGGGTCGAGTTATGGATAGTGTTGGAGGGCTGTTCTAGGTTTCAAAGGGACAGTGATAGGATGCAGAGCTGGGCTGAGAAGTGGCAGATGGAGTTTAACCCTGGCAAGTGTGAGGTGATTCATTTTGGAAGGACAAACTTGAAAGCAGAATACAGGGTTAACGGAAAGATTCTTGGCAGTATGGAGGAGCAGAGGGATCTTGGAGTTAATGTCCACAGTTCTCTGAAAGCTGCCACCCAGGTGGATAGAGTTGTTAAGAAGGCGTGTGGTGTGTTAGCTTTCATTAATATAGGGATTGAGTTCAAGAGCCGTGAAGTTATGTTGCAGCTGTACAAAAGCCCGGTTCGGCCACATCTGGAGTATTGTGTCCAGTTCTGGTCACCTCATTACAGGAAAGATGTGGAAGCGTTGAAAAAGGTGCGGAGGAGATTTACCAAGATGTTGTCTGCTATGGAGGGAAGGTCTTACGAGGAAAGGTTGAGAGAGCTAGAGCTTTTCTCGTTAGAATGACGGAGGATGAGAGGTGACTTGATAGAGGTGTACAAAATGATCAGAGATATAGATAGAGTGGACAGCCAGAGACTTTTTCCTCTGGCGGAGGTAGCTATTACAAGGGGGCATAGTTTTAAAGTGAGTGGAGGTAGATACAGGGGAGACGTTAGAGGTAGGTTCTTCACTCAGAGAGTGGTAGGGGCGTGGAATGCATTGCTGGAGAGGGTAGTGGAGTCAGTCTCGTTAGGGGTATTTAAACGGCTATTAGATAGGCATATGGATGAGAGTATAAGTTAGGGGTGGAGGTTCGATAGACCTTAGGTTTAGGGTAAAAATTCGGCACAACATCGTGGGCTGAAGGGCCGGGACTGTGCTGTACTGTTCTACGTTCTATGTTCTATTTAGATTTTGGCCCCTAGTCTCAGAATCAACTCTGTCACTCTCCATCTTAAGGAAGAGTTCTGTCACTAAGAGGTCTTCAGACTTCCACAAGGGGTGTCACACAGCTAGATTGTCAATTATTCGCTTCTCGTTACACAATTAAAATTTTAAATTAAAATTGCCATAGTCCCCAGGGGTCTGCTCTCTCAGCTGACTGAGAGACAGACAGACAGTGAGACGACTAATGGTGCTTTAACGTGACAGCCACTGTACTTCAGACAAGAAACAAGGTTTCTTGGTGGCACTCTCATGATGGCATCAGCCGGTACAGGAATTAATACGTGCTGTTGGCATCACTCTGCATCACAAACCAGTCATCCAGCTAACTGCACTAACCCATCCCTGGCCATTACACTGTACGTATTCGAGGATGGCCTTTCTCCAATTGAGTCCTCAATATATACATCCAGAAAACCATCTCATACACGCTCCAGGAATTTCTCCTCTCTGGTACTGTTACTGATTTGATTTGCTCAATCCATGTGCAGATTGAAGTCTCTCTTAATAACCAGAACACCACAAGATATAGGAGCAGAATGAGGCTATTCAGCCCATCAAGTCGGCTCCACCTTTTGATCGTGACCGATATATTTCTCAACCCCATTCTCCTGCCTTCTACCGTAACTGTTGATCCCTTTACCAATCAAGAGCCTATTTCTGTCATAAATACAGTTAATGACTTGGCCTGTACAGCTTTCTACAGCAATGAGTTCCACAGAATCACCACTCTCTGGCAAAAGACAACCTCCCCATCTCAGTTCTAAAGGGTCATATCTTCACTCAGAGGCTGTGCCCTTGGGTTCTAGTCTCTCCTACTAGTTGAAACCTCTTCTCCATATCCATCTATCCGGGCCTCAATATTCTGTAAGTTTCAATCACATTGAATCATGGAGTCAGAAAGCACAGAATCAGACCCCTTGGTCCAACCAGTCCATGCCAACTGTATTCTGAAACTAAACTAGTCCCACCTGACTGCATTTGGCCCATATCTCTCCAAACATTTCTTATTCATATACTTATCCAAATGTCTTTTAAACTTAGTAACTGTGCCAGCGTTCGCTGCTTCCTCTGGAAGTTCATTACTCTGTTTTCAAAAAAAAAAAAGTCGTTTATAAATTTTTCTCCTCTCACCTTAAATATGCCCCCTAGTCTTGAAATCCTCCATCCTAGGGGGAAAAAAGAGACACCTGGCATTCCCCTTATCTATACCTATTAAGGACAGGACTTACACAATTAATGGTAGGGGCCTGGATAGTGTTGTACCTAGGTACCTTTGTACCTAAGATTGTGCAACAAGTGGCAACTTGTAAACTCTTCACTGCACCGATGTGAGTACCTGTGACAATAAAGCTAATTCATTCCATTAATAATATGCCCCCAAGCCTTGAAATACCCAACCTGGGGAAAAGACAAATATCATTCCCTGTATCTGTACCCCTCAGGATTTTATAAACCTCTATTAGGTCTAGGTCAACCTCAACCTCCCAAGCTCCTGTGAAAGAAGTCCCATCCCATCCAGCCCCTCCTTATAACTCAATCCCTCCATTCCCAGCAACATACTGGTAAATCTTTTCTGAACCCTGTCCGGCTTAATAATATCCTTCCTATAACAGGGTGTTATTGGAACTGTACGCAGTACTCTAGAAGAGGCCTCAGCAATGTCCTGTACTACCTCAACATAATGTCCCAACTCCTATACACAAAGATCTGAGCAATGAGGGTAAGCATACTTTAAAGCCTTCTTACATACATGTGCCCTGCCAAATATTTTTGAATCGGAACATCCGCCCTGGACCTTGGTACCTAAGGAAGTGCTGCTAGAGTGCAGTCATTAAGCAGGCAGTTGTCATCTCTCGGTGCAACTTAGAGCCTGAGCTACGTTGAAGGGAAGATGTGTGATATTTTGAGAGCATGTGAGACATAGCAGCAGAAATAGGTCATTCAGCCCGTTGGGTCTGTTCTGTCATTCAATGAGGTAGTGGCTGATCTCAAAATCCTTAACTCCACTTTCCTGTCTTTTCCCTATAACTCTTGATTCCCTTCTTCATTAAAAATCTGTATATCTCAGCCTTGAATAGACTTAATAACCCAACCTCAAAAGCCTTATGGTAAAGAATTTCACAGATTTACTATCCTCAGAGAAGAAATTCCTCCTGATCTCTGTCTTAAATGGGTGACCCTTTATTCTGAGATAATACCCTCTGATCTTACACTCTTCCACAAGGGGAACAACCTCTCTTCCTCTACCCGCTGCAACCCCCTAACAAACTTTGGAGGGACCTCTCAGGCTGTGGTCAAACTTCCTCTTGGCAAACTGGGAATTGGTCTGTTCATCAGGGACTGGTTTAGCATGAGATAAAATGCCAGGTGGAGCATGAGTCAGTTACTAGTGGTGTACCACAAGGATCTGTTTTGGGGCCACTGCTGTTTGTCATTTTTATAAATGACCTGGATGAGGGCGTAGAAGGATGGGTTAGTAAATTTGCGAATGACACTAAAGTCGGTGGAGTTGTGGATAGTGTGGAAGGATGTTGCAGGTTACAGAGGGACATAGATAAGCTGCAGAGCTGGGCTGAGAGGTGGCAAATGGAATTTAATGCGGAAAAGTGTGAGGTGATTCACTTTGGAAGGAGTAACAGGAATACAGAGTACAGGGCTAATGGTAAGATTCTTGGTAGTGTGGACGAGCAGAGAGATCTCGGTGTCCGTGTGGATAGATCCCTGAAAGTTGCCACCCAGGTTGTGATAGGGTTGTTAAGAAGGCGTATGGTGTGTTAGGTTTTATTGGTAGAGGGATTGAGTTTCGGAGCCGTGAGGTCATGTTGCAGCTGCACAAAACTCTGGTGCGGCCGCACTTGGAGTATTGCCTACAGTTCTGGTCACCGCATTATAAGAAGGATGTGGAAGCATTGGAAAGGGTGCAGAGGAGATTTACCAGGATGTTGCCTGGTATGGAGGGAAGGTCTTATGAGGAAAGGCTGAGGGACTTGATGCTGTTTTCGTTAGAGAGAAGAAGGTTAAGAGGTGACTTAATAGAGACATACAAGATGATCAGAGGATTAGATAGGGTGGACAGTGAGACCCTTTTTCCTCGGATGGTGACGGTTAGCACGAGGGGACATAGCTTTAAATTGCGGGGTGAAAGATATAGGACAGATGTCGGAGATAGATTCTTTACTCAGAGAGTAGTAAGGGCGTGGAACGCCTTGCCTGCAGCAGTTGTAGACTCGCCAACTTTAAGGGCATTTAAATGGTCGTTGGATAAACATGGATGATAATGGAATAGTGTAGGTTAGATGGGCTTCAGATTGGTTTCACAGGTCGGCGCAACACCGAGAGCCGAAGGGCCTGTACTGCGCTGTAATGTTCTATGATCTATGAGTCAGGGAGTTCGTTTCTCGCATAAGCGGAGTTACCATGAAATCGAGGTACGATGCATATCATGAGAGGTAAAACTATAACATTGATGAATAAGATACCCTGATCCAACTCATAAACCTTAAAATGGGGAGTGGTACAACCAGTACACTCATTTGCAAGTGGTACTGGTTTCCTCTGGGCACGATGAGGCTAGTTTACATGCATCTGCTTCTTCACTTCCCACAATTGTCTTTCCTTATGTCTGTCCCACCATCCCATTCCCTCCCTATCCAACTGGTGTGTTGTGGTCCTACTTTCAGGAAGTATCAAAAGGGGGCAGAAGAAGTTGATGGGAATGGACCTTGGGATGAAGAAGCTGGGATGCTTCTCCTTGGAGCAGAAAACGTGGAGAGCAGGGAGGTGTTTAAAAGAAAGAGTAAATGAAACTTTCACAAGGCAGAACAGTCCTGATCAATGTGAGTAGGTCCTGCTTTTTAATGTTGAGTTGTCATAATCTGGAATCCATTGTCTGAAAGGAAGCAGATTCCATAATGATGCTCAAAAGGGAATTGAACAAACTCGTCATGGAAATGTTTCCAGGATGATGGGGTAGGAATGGGCCTTTG
The DNA here is from genome assembly GCA_024137785.1 of Ginglymostoma cirratum. NCBI lineage: Eukaryota > Metazoa > Chordata > Chondrichthyes > Orectolobiformes > Ginglymostomatidae > Ginglymostoma > Ginglymostoma cirratum. Next base: position 961,615 of record JAHRHZ010000127.1, on the reverse strand, counting down.
AAAGAGACAGAACAGATTGATGGCTGTGTCTATTCACTGTGTGTTTGTGTAAACTCTAACTGTAAGTCTTCTTCCTCGTAGTTGTTACTTTGTATTTTCATGTGTCTGTATTTAACCAGGGGAATTTTCCTCTTGGTAAATATAACTGGGGAATTTCTTCAACTGATGGTTAAATGCTTCAGTCCAGGGACATCTCTGACAGCAGAGAGCAGACACAAGAGGGAGTCTTGGGGACTCCCCCATCATTTTTGGTAGGCTGAGTTAACCAGAATTAACCTGCACTATCTCTCTTACTTCCCTATAAATCTGAGGCTGATCATACTTCCTTGTGGCCTGGGATAAGACCCCATCTCATTCCATATTCCAGGAGCATCAGATCTGGGTGTTCAGGTCCATTGTACCCTGAAGGTGGCAACGCAGGTCGATAAAGTGGTCAAGAAGGCATAAGGCATGCTTTCATTCATCGGACGGGGTATTGAGTACAAGAGTTGGCAGGTCATGTTGCAGTTGTATAGGACTTTGGTTCAACCACATTTGGAATATTGCATACAGTTCTGGTCGCCACATTACCAAAAGGATGTGAATGTTTTGGAGAGGGTGCAAAGGAAGTTCACTAGGATGTTGCCTGGTAGGGAGGGCACTAGCTATGAAGAGAGGTTGAGTAGATTAGGATTATTTACATTAGAAAGACGGAGGTTGAGGAGGGACCTGATTGAGGTCTACAAAATCATGAGAGGTATAGACAGGGTGGATAGCAAGAAGCTTTGTCCCAGAGAGGGGGGCTCAATTACCAGGGGTCACAATTTCAAGATGACAGGAGAAAAGTTTAAGGGAGATCTGCGTGGAAAGTTCTTTACGCAGAGGGTGGTGGGTGCCTGGAACGCATTGCCAGCCGAGGTGGTAGAGGCGGGCACAATAGCGTCATTTAAGATGTATCTAGACAGATACATGAATGGGCAGGGAGCAGAGGGATACAGATCCTTAGAAAATAGGCGACAGGTTTAGATAGAGGATCTGGATCGGCGCAGGCTTGGAGGGTCGAAGGGCCTGTTCCTGTGCTGTTATTTTCTTTGTTCTTTAACTACCCTGTCTATATGTGGTGCAAACTTCAAAGAATTAGGTAACTGAACCCCGAAGTGTTTCTGTTCTACAGCACTACCCAAGGCCCTACTTTTAATTGTATAATTCCTGCCTCCCTTGTTTGTTTTACCAAAATGCAATATCTTGCATTTATCTGAATTAAACTCCATCTACCACTCCTCAGCCAATAAACTTAATTGATCAAGATCTCTCTGTAATGTGAGATAATCTTCCCTGTTCATTATACCACCAATTCTGGTGTCATCCACAAACTTACTAACCATTCCTTCTATCTTCTTATCTAAGTCATTTCTATAAATGACAAACACAGGTGGACCTAGCACCGATCCCTGTGGAATACCACTGGTCACCGCTGAACACCAAGCCTCCAGTCTGGAAAACAACGCTCCACCACCACACCCTGTCTCCAGTCATTAAATGAATTTTGTATCCAATTGACAAACTCACCCTGAATCCCATGTGAGCTAACTTTCCTAATTAGTCTACCATGCAGGACCTTGTCAAAGGCTTCACTAAAGTCCAAGTCAACAATGCTGTTGTGGCCTCATCAATCTTTTGGTTACTTCATCAAAAAACTCAATAATGTTTGTGTGACACAATTTCCCTCTCATAAAATCATGCTAACTATTCCTAATCATTTCTTTTGTCTCCAACTCCAAACAATCTTTCAGAATCATCTCCAACAACTTACCGATCATCAAAGTCAGACTTGCAGGTCTATAGTCCCAGGCTTTTCCCTATGTCCCTTCTTAAACAAAGGCCATAACATTAGCCACTCTGCAGTCATCCAACATCTCACCTGTAGTTATGGATAATACAAATATTTCTGCAAGAAGCCCTGCAATTTCCTCCCTAACTTCTCACAATTCCCTGGGATACTCTAGATCAGGTACAGGAGGTTTATCCACCTTTATATTTTCTAAGACCTCCAGCACTTCCTGTCCTTAATGTGAACTGTTTTTTAAACATCAGTATTTATTTCCCCAGGTTCTGTAGCCTTCTTCGGCCCAACTCGTCCAGGCTGACCAGATTTCCCAAACCACTTGATTGCAGTTGCTTGCGTTTGGTCCATATCCTTCTAAACCGCTCCTATTCATGTACCTGTCCAAATGTCTTTCAGATGTTCTAAGTGAATCTGCTTCTACCACTTTGTCTGGCAGTTAATTCCACATACAAACGACCCTCTGTTGGAAAAGGTTTATAAAATCCTGAGGGGGAGAGATAGTAAGAACTGCCGATGCTGGAGAATCTGAGATAACAATGTGTAGAGCTGGATGAACACAGCAGGCAAAGCAGCATCAGAGGAGCAGGAAAGCTGACATTTCGGGTCTGAACCCTTCTTCAGAAAATGGTATTTGTCTTTTCCCGAGGTTGGGTATTTAAAGACTAGGGGACATATTTTTAATGGAATGAATTAGCTTTATTGTCACAGGTACTCGCAACAGTACAGTGAAAAATATACCATTTAGTTTTGGACTTCCATATCCAAGGGAAAAGACCTTTGCTATTCACTTTATGTATACCGCTCATGATTTTGTAAACCTCTATAAAGTCGCCCCTCAACCTCCTATGCTCTAGTCTCCTCCTATGCTCTAGCCTATCCAGTCTCATCATAACTCAAGCCCTTCAGCCCCTTACATATATAGACTGCAGATGTAGCATGAAGCCACAAAGAGTAGAAGGTGAATCCAGCCACGAGAAACATCACCTAGTCTTTGACCCTTGGTCAAATAGTTTGGCAACAGGAATTGTCCAGCTTTATACATGGAGAGTGAACATTTGGGCTAGCTTTCTCCACAGTAAAAATTGATGCGAAATATTCATTTAATATCTCTCCCACCTGCTGTGTTCAACACAAAGACGACCTCCCTGATCTTTAAGGTGCCCTACTGTCTCTCTAGTTGCTCTCTTGCTGTCTCTGCACTCGTAACGTCTCTTTAAATTATCCTTGGCCTTGGCAGATTAGGTTATCTCATATCTGCTCTTTGCCTTCCTGATCTCTCTCTCAAGAAAGCCCCTACAGTCTTCATACTATAAGACCCTTAGACATAGGAGCAGAAATTAGACCATTTGGCCCAACGAGTTTGCTCCACCATTCAATCATGGCTGATACGTTTCTCAGCCCCATTCTCCCGCCTTCTCCCCATAATCTTTGATCCCATGAACAATTAAGAACCTATCTATCTCAGTCTTAATTATACCGAATGACCTGACCTGACCTCCACAGCTTCCTGTGGCAATAAATTCCATGGATTCACCACATTCTTGCTGAAGAAATTCCTCCTCATCTCCATTCTAAAGGGTCTTCTTTTTACTCCAAGGCTGTGCTCTCGGGTACTAGTCTCTCCTGCTAATGGAAACGTCTTCCCAATATCCACTCTGTTCAGGCCTTTCAGTATTCTGTAAGTTTCAATTTAGATCCTCTTCCATTCCTTCTAAACTCCATCAAATATGAACCCAAAGTCTGCAAACATTCTTCATATGTTAAGCATTTCATTCCTGAGATCATTCTCATGAAGCTCCTCTGGATCTGCTCCAGGGCCAGATTATCCTTTCTGAGATATGGGGCCCAAGATTGCCCACAGTATTCTAAATGTTGTCTGACCAGATCCTTATAAAGCCTGAAAAGTACATCCCAGGCAAATGTCATCTGACATTTATGACAAGGGGCCTAGAATACAACAACAGAGACAGTCATATTTGGAATATTGCAAGTAGTTTTGGGCCCTATATCTAAGGAAGGATGTGCCGGAATTGGAGGGTGTCCAGAGTAGGTTTACAAGAATGATCCAATGTTGAAGACCCTGTCATTAAAGTAGCAGTTGAGGACTCTGAGTCTGTATTCGATGGAGTTTAGAAGCATGAGGGGGATATAGGAAGGATAGAAAGGGAGGTAAAAGAGAAGGAGGAGTGATGTTATTGGTCAAAGAAAACATTACTGCTATAATTACAGAAACTATTTCTAAAAACTCATCCAGTGAAAATATATGGGTTGAAATTAGAAATAAGAGAGGAATGATCACCTGATAAGGGTCTAGGCCCAAAACGTCAAGCTTTCCTGCTCCTATGATGCTGCTTGGCCTGCTGTGTTCATCCAGCTCCACACCTTGTCATCTCGGTTTCTCCAGCATCTGCAGTATCTTTTATCTCTGATCACCTTGATGGGATTGTACTATAAGCTTCACTCCTTAGTGATGGCCAGTGCACTCAGTTCTGTCTGTCTTTAAGTGTTGGTATGCTGCTGGTGTCTTCCACTGTGAAAACTGATGCAAAGCACCAACTAAGTTCCTGTGCCATTTCTTTGTTCCCCATTACTACTACTCCAGCCACATTTTCTAGTAGTTGAATGTCCACTGTTGCTTCTTAGATTTTCTTTTAGATATCTACAATGTTACAATGTTAGTAGCTGGCTTACTCTCATATTTCATCTTCTCTCCCATTAGTGTGATTTTTAGCTATTCTCTGCTGATTTTTAAAGGCTTCCCAATCCTCTGGCTTCCACTTAATCTTCATTACATTGTATGCTTTTTCTTTTGCCTTTAGCTCTCCCTGACATTCCTTGTCAGCCATGGTTGCCTCATCCTCTCCTTTGTATGTTTCTTCTTCCTTGAGATGAATTACCTGTTCCTTAGTGAGCTCTACCACAAGCTGCTCCAAAAAAAATCTCATAGACTCTTTACAAATTCCTTTTCTTGAAATCCACTCCAAACCTGATTTTCCCAGTCCACCTTCACCTTGAAGTCCCCCATGATTATTGCAATAGTGCTTTTCTTACATGCCTTTTCTGTCTCCTGATTCATTTTCTTCCCCGCATCCTGACAGTTGCTAGGATGCTTGTTCATAAGTTCCATCAGTGTCTCTTTTCCTTTGTGATTCCTTGATTCCTACACCTTCTGACTCTATCTCACTTTTTGCTGTCAATACAATTTCATTTCTTACTAACAAGGCAACCCTGCCCCCTCTGCCCACATGCCTGTCTTTTCATACGACTTGTATCCTTGGATATTTAGATTCCATCCCTGATCCCCTTCCGGACATGTCTCTGATACCCACAACATTGTACAGCCAATTTCAATTGTGCTACAAGCTCGTTTACCATGTTTCATATACCACCTGCATTTAAGTACAACACCCTCAGTTCTGCTATGACAGCCCCTTTTATAGTTGTCCCCTTAGCTGCTGTCCCTGAAGTTAGATTCCTGATCCTTTCCATACTTTCTGTCCTATGATTTGTTCTGGAAACTTTTAACCTGAGTTACGTCCACCTCCCCCTTCATCTTTTTCCATAACTTTCCATGCAACTGAATGCCCCCTGCCCACTCCTCCTACAACTAGTTTAAAGCCCTATCCAAAGACCCTAATTATGTGATTCGCTAGGACTCTGATCCCAGCATGATTTGGGTGTAGCTTGTCCCACTGTAACAGCTCTGTCCTTCCCCAATACTGCCACCAATGTCCAGTGAATTTGATCCCGTTTCTCCCATGCCAAAGTTTGAGCCATGCTTTCCCTCTTTAATCTTACTGACCCTGTGTTAATTTGCTTATGACGCTGGTAGTAATCTGGAGATTGTTGCCATTCTCATTCTGCTTTTTTAATTTACTGTCAGGCTGCTCATACTCGTTCCTCTTTCTACGTATCTCGTTTGTACCTACATGGACCACACCAACTAGTTTTCTCCCCACTCACTCCAAGTTCGTCTGCAGCCAGTGAGATATCCTGAATACAGGCACCAGGCAGGCAGCACTGTCTTTGGGACTCATTGTTCTTTGTGGCCAGGATAAAGTCTATTCTCTTGACTACACTACCCCTGGTTACAACTACATTTTTATTTTTTCTGCATTTACCACCCACTCTTCCCATGCTCACCCCCACCCCACGCCCCAACCCCCTGCCAAAACCATCTTTAATTGCTCCCTGTACCATGACACTGGCCAGTTTGCTCATCGTCCCTACAGCCCACACTCTTATCCACACAAGGAGCACAAACTTGAGAGCTAAGGCTCCTTCAACAACATCTCCTCCATCCCTCTGTTTCACTCGTAGTCATATCCTACTGTCCCTGATCACTGATTGAATTTGAGGTAGTTAATCTTAGGGGTGTGATGGCCTCCTGAAAGACAGGGTCCAGGTAATTCGTCCCCCCACACCTTGATGTGTGGCAGTGCTCGGTGCTCAGACTCCCGCTTATCAAGTCTAAGCTGGAGTTCCTCAAGCAACTAACACTTGCGACAGATGTGTTCACAGTGAACCATAATGAGGTCCACCAGCTCCCACATAATGCAGTTACAGCACATCGCCTGGCCTGGCATCAAGTTAATTACTTCTTAGTTTGATTTTCAGTAGTTTTGCACAAAAAGAACATTCTCCATTGGTGGGGAGATTAATTGACAACATTCAAGAGGCCAGAATTGGGCGAATGCAGCTATCTTAGATGATTGTGTGGCTGGCAGAGTTCACAGAGATGGGAATAATCTCTATCATAGAGGGATTTGAAAATAAAGTGAGGAAATTCAACATGCTTTTTTCTCAGCTGGCGGCCTTTTTAGGTCAGTGAGCTTAGGGTGAGGTGAACAAGACTCAGTGCGAGCGAGCACATGGGCAGCAGAGTGTTGGATGAGCTCAAGATTACAAGGAGGTTGAAAGTGGGAGGTGGATCAGGAGTGTGTTCAGGTCATTCAATCTCAACGTGACAAAGGACTGGATGAGATTTTCAGCCCTTGGGGGTGAGACTGTGCTGGAGTCAGGCTATGTCACTGAAATGGAAATAGAATGTCAGTGACAATGTGGCTGTGTGGCTGAAGGCTAATCTCCAAGTCTGATATTTCACCGACACTGCAAAGAGCCTGGCTCAGGCAGTTATCAGAGCGAGCGATGCAGTTGGAGTTAGGAAGTTTGTAACAGGGACTGAAACCAGTAGCTATCAGTGAACAAACGATGAGGAGTAGGCCATTCAGCTCCTCAAGTCTGTTCTGTAATTGAATGATATCATGGCTGATCTGTGGCTCCATAAACCTGTCTGTGGACCATATCTCTGAACACCTTTGCTGAACATAATTTTAAATCTGACTTAGATAAACTTAACAACTCAGTGATTGAGCATCAACTGTCATTTTTGGAAGTGAGTTCCAAACCTTTACTACTCTTTGTGTGTAGAAGTGATTCCTAATATCTCTCCTGAACAGTCTTGCCCTAATTCTCCGACTACGCTCCCCCCCCCCCCTTTCTACATTGAATTGGAAGGAGCTTTGAGGTGATGATAAACACATATACCTGCACCTCTTGTCCTTCATGGTGGTGGAAGTGGCTGGTTTGGGAGGTTTTGCTAAAGTTTTGATTTGAGCTGTTAGTCAATAAAACACCTCTCATCCACTACCTTCTCCAACCCAAGAACCCACTGTAGTGGGTATGTATTAACATTGATTGAGGACTGGGTAATGAATTGAAGCCAGAGATTGGAGATAAAGAGGGCATTTTCATGATGGCAAATTGTAACTGGTGGAGTCCCAGAGGGATCAATACTGGGGCCACAATTATTTACAATATGTACTAATCACCCAGTTAACAAAAATTAATATACTGTCACCAAGTTTGCAGATGACACACAATAGATGGAGGCAAGTAGTGAGGATGGCATAACAAGACTACAGAGGGATAGAGACAGGTTAAGCAAGTAGATGAAATCTCAGCAGGTGGAATATAATGTGGGAAAAATTGAGGTTTTTGTATTTTCACAGGAAGACTAGGAGAGGAGAATATTACTTAGCTGGGGAAAAACACTGCAGAAAGTTGCAGCACAAATAATTATGGATCTTTGTGAAAGATGAAAAGTTAGCATCCAAATTCAGCAGGTGATTAGGAAGGTAAATAGTCTGTTGGCCTTTATTCAAAGGGAATGGGGTATAAAAATAGGAAAGTCTTGCTAAAACTGTACAAGACACTGGTCAGATCCTACCTGGAATACTGTGAACAGTTTAAGTCTCCTTATTTTATGAAAGGTAGACAATTGAACTTTCAGGGGATTGATTCCATACATGGGAGAACTTTCTCAGTGGACGAAAGGAAACCTCTTGAAAGATATAAGATTCTTAGCAGCTTGACGGAATAGATTTAGAGAGATTGATTTTCCTTGTTTGGGAGACTAGGGGCAAAGGACATAATCTCAGAGTAAGGAGTCACCTGTGTAAGACTGAGATGAGGAGGAATTTCTTCTCTCATAGGGTGGTGGTGGTAGTGGAAGGGGGCACTGAATTTGTAGAATTCTTACTACAGATGCTGGGCTGCTCAGTGTATTCAAGGCTGAGATAAAGAGATTTTTAATCAGTAAGGGAATCAAGTGTTCGGGGATAAAGTAGGAAAGTGGAGTTGAAAATGATCATATCAGCCCTGATCTTGTTGAATTGCCTACTTCTGCTCCTACATCTTTTGATCTTTTTGTTTTTCTGGTTTCTCTCTCTCTGTCTCCCTTTTTTCTTTTTTCTATTTTCAACCAGTTTCACAGGGTATTAGAAGAGGAAGATTTGCAGTGGGGCGACTTGAAATCAAACATCACTTCAGGATCTGATGGAGTTGCCCTGTTTATTGTAACCTGAATATCATTAGATTTTGAACACGGGGTTAAAAAAAAAACACCAGAGTGGGGAGAAACTGTACCCGTGATGTACGTGTGGATAAGGCTCTAGCTAATCATCTGCCCTGAAACAGCATAAATACAGTCGCACTGGAGAGAGCTCATTCGTCAGTTCCAAGTGTGGATTCATGCAACCATCCACCCTTCTGAAACCCCAGCAAGTTCACACAGAGGACAGACTGTTTAATGCTCAGATTGTGGGAAGTGCTATAAAAGTGATGCAGTTTCAGGGTGCCAGAGATGTCCTGATACTGGTGAGAGACCCTTCAGTTGCTCTCACTGTGGGTCTGGATTCAAGCAATCATCTGACCTCGTTTAACACCTGCTCAGAATGTGGGATGACATTTGCTTGGAACTGAACCCTGCTGAAACACCAGTAAGTTCACACAGAGGAGAGACCTTAAGTGCCCAGACTGTGGGACATGCTATAAAAGATCTGGTGACCTGGTGTTGCACCAATGTGTTCACACTGACGAGAGACCATTCAGGTGTTCTCACTGTGGAGCTAGGTTCAGGCGTTCATTCCAACTCACTGCCCGCCAGCGAAAACACACTGGGGAGAGGATGTACACCTGCACTGAGTCTTTAAAGGAGAGAGGAGGTGCCCATACAGCTGCACTCCTGCCCTGAATTGAACAAATGAAAAAGTACAGCACAGGATCAGACCCTTCTGCCCTTCAAGCCTGTGCTGACCATCATGGCCTAATTAATCTAAAAACAAACCTACCATTTTTCGATCCATATCCCTCTATTCCCTCCCTATTCATATACCCATCTAGGTGCCTCTTAAATATCTTCAATGTGCCTGCTTCCATCACTACTTCTGGCAGTGCATTCCAGGCTGCTACCACTCTGTGTGAAAACGTTCCTCGCCCATGTCCCTTAAACTCTTTCCCCCCACCCCCCGACCTTGAACCTGTGCCGCCTTGTAATTGAAACTTCAACCGTGGGAAAAAGGCTCTGACTATCCACCCTATCTATGCCTGTCATAATTTTGTAAATCTCTATCAAGTCTCCTTTCAGCTACCGTCTTTCCAGTGAAAACAATCCTAGTCTTTTTAACCCTTCCTCATAGTCAATGCCCTGGAGACCAGGCAACATCCTGGTGAAACTTCTGTGTACTCTCTCCGAAGCTTCCACATCCTTCTAGTAGTGTTGTGACCAAAACTGCACACAATACTCCTAACGCAGCCTAACAATGATAGGAAGAGCTGACATTGAAGGATCAAAAAGTGATATTGCTTTGAATACTTGTCTGCCACAAGCCAGGTATCCATGTTTAAAACCCAAAAGGTCAGAAGGATCGTGAGGCCCTGCTTTCACGAACTTTACTCGTACTGAAAATCAAGATCAAAATTAAGCAAGCTTTTGCCCCTCTGCTCCACGGGAGGTTTCTGTCCTCCCTGAGTTCAACTTAGGACACCTGCATTACGGTGTGACAGGTATACCACTCCAGTCAAATTCCCCATCTGCCACTGTCCACGGAGCAGGTCAAGCCTGGCCGACCAGAAGCAAGATCCCATCGGGGCTCACCCCTCTGTCTCACTGGGTAAGTGAAAAAACAATGAGTAGTGGTATTTCACCAGCAGCCGTGGCTGCCCGCTTATTCCATATCTCTCATGTCTCTTCACAGTGCCAGACTAGAGGCAAGCTCAGCAGGGTCTTTCCCTGCTGATTCTGCTAAGCCTGTTCCCTTGGCTGTGGTTTCGCTAGATAGTAACTAGGAACAGTAGGAATCTCATTCATCCATTCATGTGCATCGCTAATTAGATGACGAGGCATTTGGCTATATTTGAAACACTACACAATGGCTAATGAAAGATAGTAAGAACTGTCGATGCTGGAGTCTGAGATAATACAGTGTGGAGCTAGATGAACACGACAGGCCAGGCAGCATCAGAGGAGCAGGAAAGCTGACGTTTCGGGTCGGGACCCTTCTTCAGAAATAGTGGAGGGGAAGGGGGCTCTGAAATAAATGAGGAGGGTGCGGGGGCGGTGATAGCAAGAAGATAATGGAGTGGATAGGTGGGAGAGAAGACAGATAGGTCAATGAGGTGGGGATGGTAGGGTGGTGGTGGGAGGCGGCTGGTCTTGGGATGGAGTCAGGGGTGGGGACATTTTGAAGCTAGTAAAGTCCATTGGGTTGTAGGCTTCCAAGGCAGAATATGAGGTGCTGTTCCTCCAGTTTCCGGGTGGCATCTGCATTGGCCGAATTTTATCACCGCTAGTCAACGCATTATGTCACTCCTATAAAGTGTTCCAGGCACCCACCACCCTCTGCGTAAAGAACTTTCCACGCATATCTCCTGTAAACTTTCCTCCTCTCACTTTGAACTCATGACCCCTAGTAATTGAGTCCCTCACTCTGGGGGAAAAAGCTTCTTGCTATCCACCTTGTCTATACCCCTCATGATTTTGTAGACCTCAATCAGGTCCCCTCTCAATCTCCGTCTTTCTAATGAAAATAATCCTAGTCTACTCAACCTTTCTTCATAGCTAGCGCCTTCCATACCAGGCAACATCCTGGTGAACTTCCTCTGCACCGTCTCCAAAGCATCCACATCCTTTTGGTAATGTGGCGACCAGAACTGTACGCAGTTATTCATTTTATTTATTTATTTATTTCCCTTATTTTGCACCTGCCGAGCAACATCACGTCCCCTAACCTTTCCCTCATACTCATCCCTCCTTTACATTTTAGCCTCAGTCAGTTTCTCCATGATGCCGTTGACCAATCTAATTCCCTGTCTCAATGCCTCCTGATCTTCCCTATTAATACAAACCTCAGCCTCATCCAACATCTCATCTATGCTCCGATGTTTTGGTACCTGAACAATAGGTATATTACATTCAACAAATTGCATTTCTGCCCCATTACTCTCTTGTTCCTCTCCTTCACTGACTACCCCAACTCCCATTGGTGTTATAAGACCTTTGAACTCTACCACTTTATCTTTACCCTCAGACTTTAATAAAACTCTTATCAGGTATCTGTTTTGGTGTCTTTGTAATCAAAATACTCACTGTATTCTTATTTATCTGCGCACTTCGTGCATATTTATCCTCCAATTCACATAATAACCTAATTTCCTCCTCTGACCAAATCCCTCTCTTGTGATACACCATATTATCATTCCTATCCTTTCCTCCCCTTCACCTTTAAATAAATTATCCATCATCTCCTTATTGCTAGCTTGTCAATGTCACTCATGCTGTCCTAGGCAGATTTTTGTACTAAACTACAGCTCACAATAGGAGCACTTAAACACTGCCACTGTAACCTTCTTATTATCCCCTCCACACTTCACATAGTGACAGGCTATTGCATGAAATTCCCTCCTGTTTTCCACATTTCAGACATCTCGTTTTAACCTCTTTTGTACCATGCTGTTTCCTAACACGTACCCAAAAGGCCCCCATTGTAGAGCACACCAACTGACACCTTGCACAATACATAAAGTCCGACAGATATTGCATCACTATCTCAACTATATCACCTCTATCCTGAGACGAGAAAATTCTAGTTAGAGATATGGGTGTACTCTCTCTCTCTTCTCTTTCTCTCATACACTGCCTTCATACTCCGAACCCATGCTCCCATTGCCCACCTTAAACTCGATGTTGTAGAAAACTCGAGTCTTAATATCTCCAGTCACGGGGGCTAATCTACCACTCATCTGCACAACAGAACTACCATCATCCGCTCCCCCAAAAACAACTGTGCCCTCCAGCTTGCCTCTGGGCATCAGTATAGGGTTAGGAAATATGGGCTTTGTTCCATCAGTTTGAACTGAGACAGAAGTCTTAATTCTATTGTGGTTCCTGCACTTGAAAAGGACCCATTAATTCCTACTCTTTGTTTCCTCTCCGCCAGCCAGTTTCCTGTCCATCTCATACAATCATAGTTACTCGCACCATTTACCCATGCTTCATTGAATTTATTCACTTTGACGTTCAGAGCACTGGACAGAAATCACATCGTGTCAACACTCACCTGCAGCCTTCGTGAATTCTGGCTCAGGATTTCATAAGTAGCAGAGCAGCTACCTTACTGCAGTCTCTTGAACGTCATCCCTCGAGCCAAACATCTGTAAAATTAGTTATAAAATTTTTTTGTATTGATTTGGATAGGAAACTGGTTGGCAGAGAGGAAACAAACAGTAGGAATTAATGGGTCCTTTTCAAATTGGCGGGTAGTAACTAGTGGGGTCAGTGCTGGGACCCAGCTACTCACAATATATGTTAATGATTTGGATGAAGAAACAAAATGCACCATCTCCAAGTTTGCAGATGATACCAAATTGGGTGGGAGGGTGAACTGTGACAAGGATGCAGAGATCCTTCAGCATGATCTGGACAGGTTGGGTGGGTGGGCAAATCAATGGCAGATGCAATATAATTTGGACAAATGCGAGGTTATTCACTTCGTAAGCAAAAACAAGAAGTCCGATTACTACCTGAATGGCTGTAAATTGGGAGAGGGCAGTGTGCAGCAGGACCTGGGCATCCTTATGCACCAGTCACTGAAGGTAAGCATGTAGGTGCAGCAGGTGTAAAGAAGGCAAATGGTATGTTAGCCTTCATTGCAAAAGGTTTTGAGTAGAGGAGCAGGAATGTGTTGTTGCAGTTATACAAGGCCTTGGTGAGGCCACACCTAGAATATTGTGTGCCATCTTTGTCTCCTTTTCTGAGGAAGGATGCTCTTGCTCTCGAGGGAGTGCAGTGAAGGTTTACCAGGCTGATTCCGGGGACGACAGGTCTGGCGTATGAGGAGAGATTGACTAGATTGGGATTATTTTTGCCAGAGTTCAGACAACTGAGGGGAGATCTCATAGGGACTTGCAAAATTCTAACAGGACTGGACAGGGTAGATGCAGGGAGGATGTTCCTGATGCCTGCAATGGAATACACTTTGAATGAATGAAATAATCTGTGATGAATCAGTGACAGTCTGTCTCTGTCTCTGTCTGTTTCTGTCTCTCTCTGACGCTCTGCTGTCTAAAGTGACACCACGCCACCCTCTGCTGGCCTCCCCATGTGACATCACAAGCACCATGTATTTCTCTGTTCCACTGCATTTGTTTCCTCGTCCTGCAGGCGGATGGATCAATTCTCCCAACATGTCTGGAACTTGCTGCCGGGGGAGTTAGTGGAAGCAGATACTGTAGTGACTTTTAAAGGGCGTCTTGACAAATAGATGAATAGGGTGGGAATAAAGGGATACAGACGCCGGAAGGGTAAGGGATATTAGTTGTGACGGGCAGCCGAAGGGCCTGTTTCTGTACTGTAATTTTCTTTGTTCTTTTATATCGATTATCCAGTCCTCCAGGGAATTGGATCAATTCCCCCATCACATCGGTCACCCAGTCCTCCAGGGGGTTGACTTAGATTTACTTATTTGTCACATGTACTAAGTATAGGAACACATAAGGACAGCAAAAAGCGCACAAAGTTGCCATTCACTGTCATCCATTTTGTTAAAATCTTTTAATTCTGGTTTTTTAACCAAGTCAAAAGGTAAGCAAGAGAAAAAGAAAAGTCCACGTCTCAGAGCCCCAAGTCCCATCTCCACAATGATGCAGCCTCCGCTCCAATTGCTAGGACATCTGGAGGCCACTGCCAACATGTGAAAGGCCCGCTCTCGCCACCAACTGCTGCCACCTCACCGGCCTGCTTTCGCCACCAAACTGACCCACTGTTGATCTGCTGTTCCTACAGGACATGACCCGCGCGTTCAGCTCCCGCCACAAGGTTCCCAGTTGTGACCCGACTCCTTCAGTAGGTAGTTAAAAGGGCAGGGAGGTTGCGGGGCAGGTATAGGATTACTGCAGAGAGGATAGAGGAGAAGAAGAAGAAGAGAAAAAAGAAAGGAAAGGGAACTGATGAGCAGAGTGGGACTGCAAAAAGAACAAGTTACCCCAGAGTCAATTCCTCCATCACATCAGTCATCCAGTCCTCCAGGGGATTGGATCATTACTTTCAGCAGAAACAGACCCCAATGGACATGGCTCAATCATCAATTAAGAAATAAGAAAAAAAATCAAACCGCACTAACACAGATCGATAGCAGGTGGGACTTGAAACCAGATCTTCTGGCTGAAAGGCACGGACACTATACAGATGACAGGACACATCGTGAGAGCAGTGAGTAAAGCATATGGAACCTTGATCTTCATAGATCAAAATATTGAGGAGAAAATCGGGGGAAAGATGCTGACCTTTTAAAAAGTTCTCTTTAGAGCAAAACTAGAGTCCGGTTCCAGTCACCATGCTTCAAGCGTATGTGTTTTTCACAGGTTTAGCAGAAGTACTGAAATAAAACATTGTTTCCATTCTGTGATGGTCCAAGGATGAGGGAAGCTAGAGTTATGGCTTTGGGAAGGAGATGTAGAGGTGACTTTAGGAAAAGTTTTTTTTTGAAGAACAACAACAGCAACAGATGCCTGCCATGCCATCACTTGTGAATTTGTTGGCGTCTCAGCAAGTTGGATGACTGAGTAAATCCTTTCCCCCAAACAGAGCAGGTAAACAACTCCTCACCAGGGCATATTCGCTGGTGTCTCGGAAGGCTTTTTGAATGAACAAATCATTTCAAACAGTCCGTGCAGGGGAATGGTTTCTCCCCAGTGTGAATGCGTTGGTGTATATAAACCTCTTCTCACATTGAAAACACTTTAAAGGCCTCTCATCACTGTGAACCAGCTGATGTGCTTAAAGGTGGGATATCTGAGGATACCTTGCTACACTCAGAGCAGGGGATGGTCTCAGTGTGAATATGTTGGTGTGTCAGCAAATGAGATAACTGAGCGAAACTCTTTCCACACTCAAGGTAGATAAATGGCCTTTCCCCATTGTGAATTCACTGTTGTTTCAGCAGATTGGATGATGCCATGAATCCATTCTCACACACGCGGTAGATGAATTGCCTGTCTCCAGTGTGAATTCACCGGTGTGTCAGCAGGTTGAATGAATCCCTTCCCACACTTGGGGCAAATGAATGATCTATCCCCAGTGTGAACTTGCTGTTACCTCCATAGGCTGGATGAGTCACTGAATACCTTCGTACCAACAGAGCAGATGAATGGCCTCTCCGCACTGTGAATTCGCTGGTGAGTCAGCAGGTTGGATGAGTCCCTGAATACCTTCCCACAGTTGGGGCAGATGAATAACCCCTTTCTCCAGTGTGAGTGTGTTTGTATTTTAGAAGTTCAGATGACCGAGTAAATCCTTTCCCACACTCAGGGCAGATGAATGGCCTCTCCCCACTGTGAACTCGCTGGTTTCTCCACCGGCTGAATGAGTCACTGAATCCCTTCCCACAAACAGAGCAGATGAATGGCCTCTCCCCACTCCCCACTCTCCCCATTGATAAGTTTCCAGCTGGGGTGGGTGTTTGAATCCCTTCCCACAGCCCACACATTTCCATAATTTCGCTGTGGTACAGTGTCCTCATGTCTGTCCATATTGAATGATCAGCGGACTCCTCACCCATACACACAACACGGATACAGTGTCTCCCTGCTGTGATTGGTGTGATATTATATCGAACCCTTTGGCCCACGATGTTGTGCCGACCTATTATCCTACTAAGATCAAACTACCCTGCATACACTACGTTTTACTATCCTCCATGTGCCTAACCAAGAGTCGCATAAGAGCCTCTAAAGTATATGACTCCACTACCACGGCCAGCAGCACATTCCACACACCCACCACTCTCTGTGTAAAGATATTATTCAGACTGTGTAACTGGCTAGAGCTCTCTCCACAGTCAGTTCACCGGAACACTTACTTGGGTGTGTATGTCTTGGTGCATTTCCAGTCACACTGATGTTTGAGATAACAAGCATGGGGCTGGATGAACACAGCAGGTCAAGCAGCATCATAGGAGCAGGAAAACTTGACGTTTCGGGCCTAAACCCTTCATCAGAAATGGGGGAGGGGAAGAGGGTTCTGAAATAAATAGGGAGAGAGGGGGAGGCGGATAGAGGAGAGGATAGGTGGAGAGGAGGCAGACAAGTCAAAGAGGCGGGGATGGAGCCAGTAAAGGTGAGTGTAGGTAGTGGGGTAGGGAGGAGATAGGTCAGTCCAGGGAGGACGGACAGGTCAAGGGGGCAGGATGATGTTAGTAGATAGGAGATGGGGGTGTGGCTTGAGGTGAGAGGAAAAACAGGTTAGGGAGGTGGAGATGAGCTGGGCTGGTTTTGGGATGTGGTTGGGGGAGGGGAGATTTTGAAGCTTGTGAAATCCACATTGATGCCATTGGGCTGCAGGGTGTTTGAAACTTTTTCCAACAGACAGAACACACAAACGTTTTCACGTCCTGATGAATTGGCTTACTTTCAGATATTGATTAAATGATTTTCTTGGAATTCTTGGTGATAAATATGCCTCTGTGATTCTATGTAAAATAATTTTAATCAGGAAAAGTTGAGGATGAAAAAAAGAACTGTTTATGACACTAAAGGAGATTGTGAAATGGAGTTCATTGAATCCAGTAATTTGTGCAAAAGACACTCAGAAATAGTGACAATGAAAAGTTACTGCATTTTCATAAAAGCTCAATGGGTTCACGAATGTCCTTCAAGGAAGGGACCCACTGCCTGTCCTGGGCCTCCACAAGATTTTGCCCTCAATGGGAGGACAGACTTTGAGAGCACTGGGATACTTAAGGACATGGTTTCCTCCATCGATATCACAGGTATAACATTGACAGATCCTCCCTCCAACAAAGTTATGACCAGTGTGTATGGGGAACCATCACCTATAAACTTCCCTCCCAGGCACACACTGTCCTCTCGCACAAGTCACTGTTTGTTTATGGCTGCTGCCTGACAACCCTGTAACCCCTCACTGAACAGCACTGTGGGAGAACTGTCTTTGCAGCACATCAGTGAATCCTGGCCTGTTTAGCCTTGCTCACGTCCCAGTCATAAAATTCTATCTAAATTGGATTAGAATATTTGTTGAGAGGTTTTTTTTTGCAAAAACATACTTTATTCATAAAAAAGGAAATCTTCAAGTACATACATAGTTAGTAAAGCAGTTCTGATCTGTACAGTTTTTATGTCCAGAGAAGAAAACAAACATTGGGCTTGGAATTTCTCGACAGTTACAACTAATCTAAATGGATTTCTGAATTATGCTGGATACTAGGACCTAATTACATGTAACTGAGGCATCGAGAGGGTCCAATAACTGAACAGACCCTTGTTGTACTTTGGCAGAAGTGGTATTTCCCCACTGCACCTTGGTGGCAGCTGCTGCAGGCTTTACTGCGCCCCTCAGCACGTAGTCTTGGACCTTGGAATGTGCCAGTCTGCAACACTTGGTCAGGATCAACTTTTTCACCTGGAAGACCAGCAGGTTTCAGGCAGACCAAAGGGCATCTTTCACTGAGTTGATGGTCCTCCAGACTCAGTTGATATTTGTCTTAGTGTGCATCCTAGGAAAGGGACCCTAGAGCACGGAGTCCTCCATCACGGAGCTGCTCAGGACAAACCTCCACAAAAGCCATCTCATCTGTCTCCAGACTTCCTTTGGAAAAACACATTCCAGCAGCAGATGTGTGACAGTCTCATTCCACCCTCATCCCCACAGCTGCTTCGATGGCAGTATGTGGTGGAGCCAAGTCCAGGCATGTGTGAAGCATCTCACAGGTGGTGCCCTTCTCAGCACCAGTAAAGCAACATCCTGGTGCTCACTGGACCAGGCAATGAGGCGTTCTGCCGAATGACTTTGACAGTGTCCTCAGGGAACCACCCAACAAGATCACCCCTCTCCATTTCCTGCAGGATCTTGAAGATGCAACATGCTGACCACTGTTTGATTGACTTGTGGTCAAAGGTGTTTTCCTTCACAAATTTCTGCATGAGGGACAGGTGATATGGGCCAGTACAACTACTTGAAGCATTCTGCAGCAACGAGGCCTGACCTATGCTTTGTAACACCATGGACAGGTAGAACCTAAGTAAATAGTGACAGTTGGTGTTTGTATACTGAAGGTCTACATAAGCTTGATGCAGAGGACTTGGAGGTGCATGCTAAAATAGGGCAGAGTCAGCATGGCTTTGTCAAGGGGAGTTCATGTCTAACAAGTCTGTTAGAATTCTTTGAGAAGGTAATGAGCAAGTTAGATAAAGGAGAGCCACTAGATGTGATCCCTGTTTAGATTTCCAGAAGGCCTTTGATAAGGTGCCACACAGGAGACTGCTAAATTAGATAAGTTCCCACAGTGTTAGTGCCAAGGTACTGGCATGGATGGAGGATTAGCTGACTGGCAGCAGGCAGAGAGAAGGCATAAAGGAGTCTTTTTCAGAATGATGACCAGTGACACATGGAGTTCTGCAAGAGTCAGCATTGGGGCCAAAACTATTCAGGTTATACGTTAATGATCTGGATGAAGGAACTGAGGGCTACTGTTGCTCAGCTTGCTGCTGACACAAAGATAAGTGGAGGGACAGGTGGTGTTCTCGAAGTGGGGAGGCTACAGAAGGAGATAGTAGGAACTGCAGATGCTGGAGAATCTGAGATAACAAGGTGCAGAGCTGGATGAACACTGCAAGCCAAGCACCATCATGGGAGCAGGAAGGCTGATGTTTCTGGTCTAGACCCATCATCAAGGGTCTAGGCCGCAAACGTCAGCCTTCCTGCTCCTATGATGCTGCTTGGCCTGCTGTGCTCATCCAGCTCTACACCTTGTTATTTAGGCTACAGAAGGAGTTGGACATGCAGTGAGTGGGCAAAGTGAAAATCGAATACGATATATGAAAGTGTGAGACTATGCATTTTGGGAGGAAGAATAGAGGTGTAGACTATATTCTAAATAGGGAAGGGCTTCAGGAATCTGAAGCACAAAGGCACATGAGTCCCACTTCAGGATTCTCCTAAAGTGAACATGGAGGTTCAGTTAGCAGTGACGAAGGCAGATACCATTTTGACATTTATTTCAAGAGGCCGAGAAAACAAGAGCAAGAGATGTCTTGCGCAGGCTGTATAAGGGTCTACTCAGACTGCATTTGGAGTTTGTGAGCAGTTTTGGGCCCCCTGTCTAAAGAAGGATGTGCTGGCATTGAAAGGGATCCAGAGGTGGTTTACAAGATTGATACCAGTGAGATATTATTGGGATAACATCCCATTGATTTCTATATTCTCTATAAATTAATGCTCTTTATCTGCTTACACAGAGGTATGCAGGCACTGCCTTAAAACTTCCTGCCCAACTAGAATTAGGTGTAAAACTTTGTAAATCCTTATCTTCCTATACTGAAGTAGAAAAGACACTGTCTTAAGCTTCCTGCCTGAATAGAATTAGGTATAAACTTTGTAAATCTTTATTTTCCTGCACCGGGATATGTGGAAGCTGTCTCAAATAAGATTAGGTGGCAACGTTCGTGAGGTGTGAGACTTCTGAAATCCTGTAAAGACTGTAACTTCTGTTTCTGCTAAAGGGGCCAGGACACTGACCTTTGTTCAAGCCAGACACTTCGGAAGTTTGAAATTACATTCTGTCACTTCAGCAACTTGAAATCGCCTCCTGCCGTTAGCAGTCACTTTGCGAACAATTGATACTGTATCCTGCTTTCTTTATGTTGTAGTAATTGTTTGTGTATCGTGTCATTGATGTAGTGATTGTTTCGCGTAACATGCCATTGTGAGATGTAAAATTGCTTTATGTACTATGCACTTGATAAAGTATAAAAATTGGGGACTGTCTGCTGCTCGGGGAGAATCGCTCTGCATCCTGTGCCGGGTTGAGTACAGTGATCCTCCACAGCTTTCAATCTGTGATTTCAATCTAAACATAGCTTGAGCAAATCAAATCAGTAACAATACCATAGAGGAGGAATTCCTGGAATGTGTAGGATATGGTTTTCTGGATCAATACATTAAGGGCCCAAATGGAGGAAAGGCCATTACAGACTGTGTATTTGTGTAATACTAGAGGTGGATTCACTCAGTTTGGTGGATGGCTGCTGTGTGCTACAGAGACAGCACATGCACAATTCATGTACTGGTTGAGGTCACCATGAAGGTCCCACCTCCTTAACCTTGCCCCTTGCCTGAGGCATTTGACCCTCAGGTTAAAGAACCATTAGTCATCTCTCTAATGAGAGAGTAGTCCTATGATCTTCTGGGACAATGGCAGTCTGGGAGCAGTTAAGATTTCAACAAAAGAGGACGAAGGGACTGATTAAGAGTAGAGAAAAATAAAGTCTAAGAGTAAGCTTGTGGGCAACATACAAACCAACTGTAAAAGCTCGTCAAGATATATGAAGAGAAAAAAAATAATGAAAACAAATCATTATCGTCAGAAACAGGGGAAGTTATAATGTGGGATAAAAAGAGACATCAGACCAATTATATATATATTTTGGTTCTGTCATCACAAAGGATGACACAAATAATGTCCCTAAAATGCTGGGAAACACATGAGAGGGAGGAACTGAATGAAATCAGTATTAGTGGGGAAATGGTGTTGGGAAAAAAGATCGGATTAAAAGCAAACAAATCCCCATGATCTGGTAATCTACACCCCAGAATACTGAACAAAGTGGCCCAAGATATAGTGGGTACATTCTGAACCTAGGAGCTTAAATCTAAATATTGGAAATTGATGGCCATCTTTCAAGATTCTATCGACTCTGGAACAATTCCTATGGATCGGAAGGTCACTAATGTAACCCCACTATTTAAAAAAAAGATGGAGAGAAAATATGGAATTATAAATCCATTAGCCTAACACTGGAAAACAGTGACAGGATTGGACAGAGTCAGACAGCGTGGATTTACGAATGGGAAATCATGCTTGACAAATCTGCTGAAATTTTCGAGAATGCAATGTTTAGAGTTGAAAAGGGGGCAGTGGATGTGGTTTCCTTGCGCTTTCAGAAGGCATTCAAAATGTCCCACAGAAGAGATTAGCATGTAAAATTAAAGCATATGGGATCGGAGGTAATGTATTGATGTGGATACAGAACTGGCTGGCAGACAGGACACAAAGAGTAAGAATAAACAGGTCATTTTGTTTGAGTGACAACCAGTGGCCAGTGTGGTACTGCAGGGATCAGTGCTTGGACTCCAGCTATTCTTTATTCATTCAGTTAAGAGTCAACATGTAGGCCAGACCAGATAAAGATGGCAGTTTCTTTCCCTAATGGACAAAAGTGAACCAGATGGGTTTTTTGCAACTATCAGCAATGGATCCATGGTCATTATTAGACTCTTAATTCCAGATTTTTTAAAAATTTAACTCAAATTCCACCACTTGCCATGGTGGGCTTTGAACCCAGGTCCCTAAAACATTACAGAGATAGTAGGAACTGCCGACACTGGAGAACCTGAGGTAACAAGGTGTAGAGCTGGATGAACACAGCAGGCCAAGCAGCATCAGAGGAGCAGGAAAGCTGACGTTTCTTCTGAAGAAGGGTCTCGACCCGAAACATCAGCTTTCCTGCTCCTCTGATGCTGCTTGGCCTGCTGTGTTCGTCCAGCTCTACACCTTGTTATCCCTAAGACAGTGTCTGGGTCTCTGGATTAACAGTCTAGTAATAATACCATGAGGCAATCACCTCCCCCATTCACAGTATATAAATAAATTAGATGAAGAAATTAGGTGAAATCTCCAAGCATGTAGATGACATGTGACGGAGGATTGATGAAAGCAGAGTGGTGGACGTAGTCTATATTGACTTAAGTAAAACATTCAACAAAATTCCATATGGTAGACTGGTTGGCAAGGTTAGATCACATGGAATAGAGGGTAAAGTAGCCATTTGGATACCTAACTTGCTCAAAGGTTGGAGGCAGCAGATGGTGAGGGAGGGTTGCTTTTTGGAATGGAAACCAATGGTGTGCCGCAAGAATTGATGCTGGGTCCACTGCTTTTTATCATTAATATAAATCATTTGATATGGACATAGGAGGAATGGTTAGTAAGACTGCAGATGACACCAAACTTGGTGGTGTAGTGGACAGCGAAGAAGGTTACCTCAGAGTAGAACGGCATCCTGTTGAGATGGATGGAGGAGTGGCAGGTGGAGTTGAATTTAGACAAATGTGAGGTGCTGAGTTTGGTAGGGCATAATCAGGGCATGGCTGATACACTTAATGGCAAAATCCTGGGAAGTGTTGCTGAACAAAGAGACCTTGGAATGCAGGTTCATAGTTCCTTGAAAGTGAGGTCACAGGTAGATAGTACAGTGAAGAAGGCATTTGGTATGCTTGCCTTCATTGGTCAGTGCATTCAGTATAGGAGTTGGAAGGTCATGTTGTGGCTGTTCAGGACATTGGTTCAGCCACGTTTGGAATAATGCATGTATTTCACGTCTCCCTCCTGTGAGAAGGATGTTGTGAAACTTGAAAGGTTTCACAAAAGATTCACAAGGATTTTGCCAGGATTGATGGGTTTGAGCTATAGGGAGAGAGACTGAATAGGCTTGGGCTATTTTCCCTGAAGCATTGGAGGCTGAGGGATGACCCTATAGAGGTTTATAAAATCATGAGGAACATGGATAGGGTAAATAGGCATGGTCCTTTCCCCAGGTAGGGGAGTCCAAAACTAAACAGCATACATTTAAGATGAGAGAGCAAAGATTTAAAAGGGACCTAAGGGACTACTATTCCATGCCAAGGGTGCTGCGTATATGGAATGAGCTGCCAGAAGAAGTTGTGGAGGCTGCTACGGTTACAACATTTAAAAGGCATTTAGATGGGTATATGAATAGGGAGGGTTTAGAGGGATATGGGCCAGGTGCTGACAAATGGGACTAGATTTATATACAATAACTGGTGAGCATGGACCAGTTGGACTGAAGGGTCCATTTCCAGGCTGTACATCTCTATGACACTGACATGAGCTGGATGAGATAGTGAACTGTGAGGAGGATGCAGTTTAACTTCAGTGTGATTTGGAGTTGAGTGAGTTGGCAAAAATGTCAGGCAGATGAAGGATAATGTGGATAAATGGATAGTTATCCACTCTGTTCACAAAATCAGGAAGATGATTAAGATCTGCATGGCAGCAGGTTGGGAAACTAACCTCCGTGTCCTTGTACACAAGTCACTGAAAGTAAGCTTACAGGTACAGCAGGAGGTGAACAAGACAAATATTATGTTGGCCTTTACAGTGAGAGGATTTCAGTATAGGAGCAGAGATATCTTGCTGAAATTGCATAGGCTCTTGGGTGAGACCACACCTGAATATCGTGTGCAGGTTTGGAATATTTATCTGATGAAGCATGTTCTGGTTATGGAGGCTACACAACAAAGGTTTACCAGTCTGATTACTGGGATGGCAGGACTCAAGATGAGTTATTGTCTGTCAGGATAAGTGTTCTCACTGTGGGGATGATGTGACAGTCTGACTTATTGTTGGTCAAGATGAGAGTCTCAGTGTGGGGAATATGTGACAGTATGTGTAACAATTAATTGTGCATATGCACCAGCACCCTGCCGACCTGATTGACAAGTGACATACTGGGGACATAAATCAGGAAGGGAGAGAAGACACTCCCAGCAGAATGAAAGATCAGGATTTTAAAACTACCCACTCACACACTGTGAAGGGGGTAAGACAAACTTCAGGATTGTTTAATTATTGTAAGAATTTCATAGAGAATTATCCAGAATTGGCAGAACCATTACAAGCCCTATTGGCAGGGTGGAGCGGGTATAGTCTAGGGAAAGACTGCAATGGGACCCTCAGTCAGAGGAAGCCTTTACCAGGTTAAGGGTCTAGGCCCAAAACGTCAAGCTTTCCTGCTCCTATGATGCTGCTTTGCCTGTTGTGTTCATCCAGCTCCACACCTTGTTATCTCGGATTCTCCAGCATCTGCAGTACCTATTATCTCTAAACCAAGCCTTGGTTGGTTTAAGCCTTTACTGCTTAAAGAGGAACAGTGGTGGACTTCATTGGTGGGTACAGGCCTTGGATTGTGCACACATGAGCAGTCGCACTGTCCAAACCCAATATCCTGATGGGACAAGTTGTCCTACACACACCCCATAGTCTGGTGACTCCGTTACAGTCAGGAAAATTAGGGGCAGTATCATATAGTATAAAGCCAAACAGGAATCTGTGTCACTGCCTGCAGATAAACATATAAAAGCAGTCAGGGATAGTTTAGTAAACCCGGCAGGACTGATGATGAATGAAGGAGATGAACAGGAGTGTGTGAGAGAAGTTGATGATGGAGTGAGTGGTGGAATTGCTGAGGAACCATTAGAATGAGATGGAGTGTTGGAGCTTTTTGTAGATGGATCAAGGAAATACCGTGAGGGAACACCCTGCTTGGGCAATGGTAGATGTAGAGGTAAATTTGATAGCAGGACAGCAGAGTCCTGGGAGGTACTCAGTCCAAGTAGCAAAATTAATAGCCCTGACAGAAACACTGAAATCAGCAGGGCCCAGAGAATTTACATATACACAGACAGTTGATACGGCTTTGGTATCATTCATGACCATATTTTGAGCTGGGTTCGGTGAGGGTACATCACCATATCTGGGGGCCCATAGAGCACAAACAATAGGTTAAAGAGTTGGTGGAAGTAGTTCACTTTCCTTGTCACCCAGCAGTAATTAAGATTAACGCTCATAGCAAAATGCAAACACAGCAACAATGGGACAACAACTTTGAGGGTAAGGTAGCTAAAATGCCTGCTGAATCAGTGCAGACATTTAAGGAAATGGCAGTGGCCGTAGTTACAGGAGCAAGAGACGCAAGTTTAAGGACACTCCAAGAAGTAGCCCCACAACAGGAGAAACAGGAATGGGAAAAGGGTGGGGTAATGAGAGGGCAAGACAGAGTCGGGAAGATGCAGGATCAGGCACTAGCACCGCCCTATATAAGACAAACATTATGAAAAACATATCATAGTCTGGCCCATATCAGGTGGGACAAAATGCAATATGAGATGACCCGCTGCTGGTGGTGACCTGGAAAAGGGAGCGATATAATAAACTGTTGTCAAAGATGTGTAGTCTGCACACAGTATGAGCCAGGGAAAGCAATCAAGATAAAATGGAGCCAGCGGCTGACACCCAGCGGCTCATGGGAACAATTGCAGATTGTTCCTACCCCAATCTCAGAAAAATAAATACTGAATGATCATAATAGATAGAAACAGAGAAAATAGGTGCAGGAGTAGGCCATTCGACCCTTTAAGCCTGCACCACAATTCAATATGATCATAGCTGATCATGCAATCTCAGTATCCTATTCCCGCCCTCTCCCCATACCCCTTGATCTCTTTAGCCACAAGGGTCACATCCAACTCCCTCGTGAATATATCTAATGAACTGGCCCCAACAGCTTCCTGTGGGAGAGAATTCCACAAGTTCAGAACTCTGAGTGAAGAAATTCTTCCTCATTTCAGTCCTGAATGGCTTACCCTTATTCTTAGACTGCAGCCAGATCCACAGCATTACTACCAATGGACAGACCCTGCCTAAGGTAGTAAGACAAGCAGCGATTAATCTCACCATCCAACACCTGATACAGATTGAGAACTATTACAATGCATAACAATGATATTACCACTGATTCATCATGTGACTGCAGATTGTGTAAAGATAATGGAAATATCCAAAAAAGTTATTCATCGATGGTCTGAGTGTACAAAAGAGATTAAAACTCGTGCACAGCAAGTGGACAGGGAATTAAAGCAACCAAGCTGGATAAATCAAATTTGGGACTGGGGACTAATTACCCAAATACACCCTCCTGGATCTGGATCATATCCCATGTGCTAGCAGGAATAAAATGCATTATTTGATTGTATTAACAACACTAGTATGTCAAAACAAATGATGTATCAAAGAGCCAGAACACAGGGAAATATGGGAAATGAAGGATTCCTCCATTAGGTATGATAGTAGAGGTTGTGAATATATCCCATTAGTTACATTGGCCTACGTGGTGTTTAAGCCAAGTACCTAGAGGGGAGAGTTGTAGCAGTGCATGGATAAAGTTGACATAAAAATGGCCATTCCGTGCTTTTAGCTGACACAAGATAAAACAGTGACCATTCTCCCCCAGGCACCAATATAAAACAACCACCATTCTCCACCAGAGGCCAACAGAAGACGGTGACCACTGACCCCCAGAGGCCGAGAGAAGACAGTGATCCTGTTTTTCAGGAGGCAATATTCCTCTAAACCCTTTCTATTCACGTACGCATGCAGGTGATGATGTAATTGTACCAGTCTCCACCACTTCCTGTGGCAGCTCGTTCCATAGATGCACCAACCTCTTGGTTTATCCCTTGCTCCCTTCTTGAATGGAAGTGCCACTTTGACAGTCCTTCAGTCCTCTAGCACCTTTCCTGTGGTCAGAGGGGTATTGAAAATTTTTGCAAGCGCCCAGCTATTTCATCCCAACAATGTAGGATACATTTCATCTGACCCTGGCTATTGATCTGCATTTAAACCTGCCAGACTACTCAGTACTTCCCCTCTCTATCTCTCTCTCTGTGCTAATTTTCTTACGTCCCGTCACAGACCTTCTTCCTGTTCCATCTCTCTCACTAGTGAGTATTGACACAAAGTATTCATTTAGAACCAGGCCTACATTCTCTAATTCTACACACCAATTAGCTCTGTGGTCCTTAAATGGGCCTTACTCGTTCCCCCTTATCTTTTAACCATTCATGTACCTGTAAAACAACAGAGCATGTTGCTTTGTTCCACCTGGCAGTATCAATTCTTGTTCCCCTTAGAGCTCTCCTTATCTCCCTATTTACGTTCCTCTTGCACATTTACCCGATAGTATCTGCTCCTTGTGTGCTCAGGCCAAATCATATCTTATTAATATCAACCAATTTAGAACTTTGATTGCAGGTCCATCATTGTCCTTTGCCATAACAATCCTGAATCTTTTTGAAAGAGTTCTGATAACCGTCTGTAAAATGATCCTCCACAAATATTTCAAGCACTTGTCCGCCTTGGTTACATCAAGTTAAGTCCAGGACCTTCCCCTTCCTTGTTGGGACTTCTACATCCTGGTTTCAAAAGCTGTAATGGATCTATTCCTCTAAACCTTTCACACTATGATGAACAATGTTGGGGGAAGTTGAAATTCCCTGCTATCACGACCCTATTACTTTTACACTTCCCTGAAATTTACCTCCTTACCTGCTATTCTAGTTCCATCCAAGTGGCTTTATTTAAGGAGTTTTTTTAAGCTGTAATAAATTACCTGAACATAAATGTGATATCCTCCTCTTCAGCCCCCTTCGCTGTCTCGTATGAAGACCCTGTATCCTGGACCATTAAGCCTCCAATCCTGCCTCTCTCTCAACCATATCTCAGTGACAGCAATGTCATCATACTCCCATGTTTTAATTTGTATCCTCAACTCACCTACCTTGTTTATCAAACTAGTAGCATTTAAATCAACGCCATTCAACAATGTCAAACTCCCAAGCCTTAACTGGCCTGTAATGTTGATACATTCCTGACTCACTTGTTGATTCTTCTCTTTTCTTCTTACCCTTTTGCACATTCACTCTGCATCCCATCCCTTTGCCAAGTTAGGTACACATGGCCCAACAGCACTTCCAACTAAATTTCCAGCATTACAGGCTATATCTCACTCTGGATGTGCCTTCTTCTAACTGCTCATATGAAGGGTACACATGATTATTTTATTTCCAAGGCACTCAGAATGAGGCAGAATTAATGCAACATAGTTTTAATGAAAAGATGATTTGTATTATTTTTATCCCAAATAAGTCACTGAACCTGTGGTGTTTACAAACATCTTCAGAACCAGGTCCAGAAAACAGGTTTGCATACAGACAAAAACAACATCAAAATCCAACACTGGGAGTTACTAGGGAGCTCACCACTGTTTAAACAGCCCTGATGAACCACAAAATCACTTTGCAAACAACTTGCAGGTGGACAGTCTTTACCCAATTTAAATGTGTTGATGTACAGTGAAATTGTGATCATTTCAAAACTTATCATACAGATATACAATCGTATCAACATTTTACCAACAATATCAGGACCTTTAATGGAGCAGGGTTTAGTAATATCAATACAGATGGCCCAATGACCAAGGTTCATTCTTAGGTGTAAGTAAAAGCAAAATCTTTCACCTGTAGTTTTTTGAGAATTTGCTGTTGTGTTTGCAAACAGCAAATCAGTTTACACAACAGAGCATGTGAACAGGATCCACCCAGTCTCATTTCACTGGTTGAGTTAAGAGTTTGGATGACAGAGTGAATCCCTTCCCACATACGGAACAAGTGAATGGTCTCTCCCCAGAGTGAACACACTGGTGTATCAGCAGGTGAGTTGACTGAGTGAATATTTTTCCCCGGCGTGAACCTGCTGGTGTCTCCACAGGTTGGATGTTTGATTAAATCCTTTCCCACAATCAGAGCAGGTGAATGCTTTCTCTCCAGTGTGAATTTGCTGGTGTCCCAGCAGGTGGGAGGAACAAATGAATCCCTTCCCACAATCAGAGCAAGCGAATGGTCTCTCCCCAGTGTGACTGCGATGGTATATCCACAGGCTGGAAGACTGACCGAATCCTTTCCCACACTGGGAGCAAGTGAAGGGTTTCTTGCCAGTGTGAACTTGCTGGTGTATAAGCAGTTTGGATGACTGACTGAATCTCACACAGGGAGCAGGTGAATGGTCTCTCCCCTGTGTGAACTCACTGGTGTATCTGCAGGTGGGAGGACAGAGTGAATCTCATCCCACAATGAGGGCAGGTGAATGGCTTCTCCCCAATGTGACTGCATTGGTGCATTTCCAGCTGAGATGGGTAAAGAAATCCCTTCCAACCATCTCCACATTCCCACAGTCTTTTCCCAGTGTGACTGTACTGGCGTTTGGACATTTCAGATGAATCTTCACACTCTTCCACACAGATGATATGTGTTTCTCCCCATTGTGAACGGTGCTTTTTCCTTCAGTGTTCAAAATCCTGGTTAGGTTATTACAAACAGAGCAACTGTCAGATCTGGATGTAGTTTCATTTGAAATCTCTCATTGCAAATCAACCTTTCAAACAGAAAACAAATTTATTAGGAGAAACCAGAAGAACACACAAGTCTGAAATTGAGAGAAAGTAATCTGGTCAGGTAGATTCTTTACTCAGAGAGTAGTAAGGGCATGGAATGCCTTGCCTGCAGCAGTTGTAAACTCGCCAACTTTAAGGGCATTTAAATGGTCGTTGGATAAACATATGGATGATAATGGAATAGTGTAGGTTAGATGGGCTTCAGATTGATTTCACAGGTCGGCGCAACATCGAGGGCCGAAGGGCCTGTACTGTGCTGTAATGTTCTATGTTCTATGTTCTATGTATGTTCACTTGTGGAGATGACACTTGGGGAAACTGCTGGATTAACATTTAAACTGAACTGGTTCATAAATGCCCTTCAGGAAATGGAACTAGTCAATGTTGACAAAATCAGAGCAAGAAATACAGTTGGGAGACAGAAGCATGAAGGAAGGCATTTTATAGATCTACAACTAAATCCTGTTATTTTTCTCCCCATACCCTCAATCCCTCTGAAGGGCTAAGAACAAATGCATAGTTCCTGGAAAGTGGAATTTCAGGTAGATTAGGTGCTGATAAAGGCATTTAGCATGCTTGCTTTTATCAGTGCGCTGATCAATAAAGGGACCTGGGTTCGATTCCACTATCTGTGTGGAGTTTGCACATTCTCTGTGTCTGTGTGGGCTTCCTGCGGATACTCCGGCTTCCTCCCACATTCCAAAGATGTACAGGTTAAGATGGACTAGCCATGGGAATTGCAGGGTTAAATGGATAGGGTGGGGATGCTCTTCAGATGATTGGTGTGGGCATGTGCCCAAATATAGGAATTCTATGATTGAACTTAAGAGTTGGGAGGGCATGTTGCAGGGTATAGGACATTGCTGAGGCCAATTTTAGAATACTGCGTTCAATTCTAGTCTTCCTACTTTCGGAAAGATGTTACCAGAGTAGGACTTATACACTGAACAGTAAGCCCTGGGAAGTGTTACTGAACAAACAGACCTTGGAGTGCAGGTTCATAGTTCCTTGAATGTGGAGTTGCAGGTAGATAGGTAGATAGGTAGAGGTGGTGGTGTTTGGTATGCTAGCTGTTATTGGTCAGTGCATTGAGTAGAGGAGTTGGGAGGTCATGTTGTGGCTTTACAGGACATTGGTTAGGCCACTTCTGGAATACTACTTTCAATTCTGGTCTCCCTGCTATTGGAAAGATGTTGCGCAACTTGAAAGAGTTCAGAAAAGATTTACAAGGATGTTGCTCAGGTTGGAGCGTTTGAACTATAGGTAGAGGCTGAAAATGTTGGGGCTATTTTCTCTGGAGCATTGAAGGCGACCTTATAGAGGTTTATAAAATCGTGAGGAGCTCAGATTGGGTGAATAGTCAAGGTCTTTTTCCCAAGGTAGGGGAATCCAAAACTAGATGGCATAGGTTTAACATGAGAGGGGAAAGACTTAAAAGGGACCTAAGGGGCAACTTTCTTTACGCAGAGGGTGGTGCATGTATAGAATGAGCTGGTCGGCAATGACGAGTTGATATGAATGATCTGTTTCCATGCTGTACATCTCTATGATTCTACATTGTTAAACTTCAAAGGTTTCAGAAAAAGATCTACAAGGTTATTGCTAGGATCGAAAAGTTTTGAGCTAAAGAAAGAGGCTGAATAGTCTGGTGCTTTTTCCCTGCAGCGTTGGAAGCTGAGGGGTTACCTTGCAGAGGAGCATGGATAGTGTGAAAAGCCAAGGTCTTTTTCCTGCTGGGTCAGGGAGTTCAAAACTCGAGGCATTGGTTTAAGGTGAGAGGGGAAAATTTAAAAGGGGCCTAAGGGGAATCTTTCCACACAGGAGTTGGTGCGTTTATGGAACAAACTGCCAGAGGAGGTAGCCGATGCAGGTACAATTACAACACTTAAAACGCATCCCGATGGAAACATGAATAGGAAATATTCAGAGGGATGCGGGCCAAATGCTCACAAATGGGATTGGATCAGTTTAGGACATCTGGTCGATATGGACAAGTTAGGCTGAAGGGTTGGTTTCCATGCTATATAACTCTATGACTCTAAGGCTCAAGCAAAATGGTGGAAATCTGAAATAAAAATCAAAAGTGCTGGGGATACTCAGCAGGTCTAGCAGCATCTGAAATGGTGACAGAAACAGGAACCATTGCAACCTTGAAGAAATGTTTAGTTGATTATACAAGGCACTACAGTATAGGTTACATGCTGAGTGCCCGAAAATGGGACTAGAGTAGGTAGGTACTTGATGACCAGCATGGATACGATGGGGACATTGTGATCTACAATTTTATATCAGAGTCTCTGACACCATTTTTTGTTGTGTTTTTCTGCGATTCTCTTTTTTGGGAATCAGGCAGGGGCGGCAAGCAGTAGAGAAAGCAAATGGGAGGTGACGGCCTTGTGGTATCATCACTGGACTGTAAATCCAGAGACCCAGATAAGGTTCTGGGGACATGGATTTGAATCCCACCATGGCAGATGGTGGAGTCTGAACCCTATAAATACCTGGAATTAAGAATCTAATGATGACTGTGAATCCATTGTTAATTGTCCGAAAAACCCATCTGATTCACTAATGTCCTTTAGGGAAGGAAACTGCCAACCTTACCTGGTCTGGCCTACATGTGACTCCAGACCCACAGCAATGTGGTTGACTCCTAACTGCCCTCTGGGCTATTAGGAATGGGAAATAAATGCTGCCTGGCCAGCGACGTCCTCATCCCATGAATGAATAAAGAAAGAAACTGATATGTTGGCCTTCAAAGTAAGGTGATTCGAGTACAGAAACAAGGATATCTTTCTGCAAGGCCTTTTGTAAGACCATACCTGGAGTACAATGTGTACCTTTGTTCTCCTTTCCCAAGGAAGGATGGCCTGCCTGTTGAGAGAGTGGTTCACCAGATTGATTTCTGGGATCTCAGGACTGATGTATGAAGAGAGACTCTATCCTCATTTAATTATCCTTCCTTTTGTCTTTCTGAGCCGTTGACTGCTTCACTAACTAATTTTCTACCTCCCAGTTCCTCATCTGAATCTGACCCATTTATACGTACACTTTGGTTTCCATCTCCCTGCCATACCATTTTCAAAGTCACCAACGCAACTGGCAAACTCCCACAAGAAGATTTGTCCCAGCTCTGCCCAGGGGCAATTGGTCAGGCTTGTACAGGTCGCAAACAACACAGAAACAGTCCTAATGCCTGAAGAATCTAAACTCTTCTCTGGTACACCATTTCTCCAGCCTCCTATTCATCTGATCTATCCTATTATTCCTGCTCTCACTAGCACGTAGCACTGGGAGTAAGTCTGACATTATTACATTTGATGTCCTGTATTTTGGTGTATCTCCTATCTTCCTATATTCAGATTTCAGGCACTCATTCCTTTGTTAAGCTATGGTATCTATGTGTCCCATGACCACTGGCTGTTTACCCTCTAGCTTGAGAATGTCCTGCAACCACTCCATGGTATTGCAGATCCTGGCACAAGGGAGGTAACAATCCATCCTGGTTTAATGTCTGCGCCACAGAAGTGCCGTCTGTGCCCCTGACTATTGAATCCCCTGTCATTATAGCCCTGCCACTCTCTTTCTTCCCCATTCTGCGCAGCAGAGCTATCTGTGGTGTCATGAGCTGGCTGTTGCTGAGTTCCCTGGAGAGGCCACTCCACCCATTTCCCCCACCAACAGAATGCAACGTGGTATATCTGTTTGAGAGGTAGAGATCCATTAGGGACTCCTGCACTTCCTTCCTGAGCCTTTTACTTTATCTTATGGTTGCCCTTTCTGCCTGTGTAATCCTGTGTTACTGACCCTCTAAATGTGCTGGTCATGAACATTTGCAGTATTGTGGACGCTCCACAATGAGTCCACCCACAGCTTCAGCTCCAGCTCCAAAAATCAGTTACCCAGTAGCTGCAGGTGGACATATTTCCCCCACATGTAGCCATTAGGGACACTGGAAGCGTCCCTTATTTCCCACATTGTGCAAAGAGCAGCATGTCACGGGTCTGAGGTCTCCTGTCATGACTTCAGTCTCAATTCAGCTAGTTACTTTCGTCAAGGGAATTTAAAAGCTACTGAGCTTCCTTCCTTTCAAACATTTCTGTTATAATTGAAGGCGCCTACCTTTATAGAAACTGATATATTGTACTTTAAAAACTGTGGGAAAAAAAACTCCACAGGTATCACTTACAAATTGGCAGTTGCCATTGGGACTTTCTGAACGGCCCAAACTGAGATTGAATTGAGGCACGACACTCAATCTTTCAACTTCACGTTCTCCCTATCTCACCTTCCTCACTGTTTTCACCCACCTTCAAAGCACTCTCATTTAGCCAAGCAGCACTCACAGTGCAACCTTGTCATTTTCACTGTCTGCTCACACCTACACTGACCTCAGCCTCCTGTACTGTTCCAATGCAGCTCAACGAGAACTCGGGAGACAGCACCTTTCACTTAAGCCCTTTATAACCTCCAGACTCAACATAGGCTTCAGCAGTTTGTGAACCAACAGAGAGTTGTCAGGATCTGAAACATTCTACCTGAAAAGAATTCAAGTCCTTAAGGAATTTTAAAAGGGAAGTTTGCAGGTATTTGAGAATGGGAAATTTATATGTTAAAATTATGAAATGCCAGTAATAGGGAACAATGAAATGGTAGAGGAACTGAACAGGCCTTTGCATCAGTTTTCAAAGTGGAAGACACCAGCAGCATACCAGAACTGCAAGAGAGACATGGGGCAGGAGTGAGTGCACTGGCCATCACTAAGGAGAAGGTGCTGGGAAGCTGAAATGTCTGAAGGTGGATAAATCACCAAGACTACACCCAAGAGCATTTACGAAGATTGCAGAGGAGGTTATAGAGGAATTGGTGATGATCTTTCAGGAATCCTTGGAGTCAGGGAGGGTCCCAGATGGTTGGAAAATAGTTAATGCAACATCCCTGTTTAAGAAAGGAGGGAGACAGAGGCAGGAAACTATCGGATTAGCCTGACCTCAGTTGTTGGCAAGATTTTAAAGTCCCTTGTTACAGAGTACTTGAAAGTGCTTGATAAACTAGGGTAGAGTCAGCAAGGCCTTGTCAAATGGAGGTCATGCCTGACAAATCTTTTCAAATTCTTTGAGGAGGTAACAAACGGGTTAGACAAAGGACAACCATTGGACATGATCTATTTGGATTTCCAGAAGACTGTTGTCAAAGTACCACACACGGGCTGCTAAATAAGACAAGATCATGGTGTTAGTGGCAAGATAGAGGATTGGCTGACTGGCAGAAGGCAGACAGTCAGGATAAAGGGGTCTTTCATAGGATGGCAGCTGGTAACCTGACGAGTTCCACAGGGGTCAGTGTTGGGACCATAACTATTCACATTACGCATTTATGATCTGGACTAAAGAACTGAGGGCATTGTTGCCACGTTTGCAGATAACGATAATCTGGGTGGAGGGATAGGTAATGTTGAGGGAGCAGGGAGGTTGCAGAAGGATTTGGACAGACTAGGAGAGCAAACAAAAAAGTCGCAGACAGAATATAATGTGGAAAAGTGTGAGGTTACACAATTTGGCAGAAAGAATACGGGCATAGACTATGTTCTAAACAGGGAAAGGCTTCAGAAATCTGTAGGGCAAAGGGACTCTGGGAGTCCTAGTTCAGGAATTCTGTTAAGGTTAACATGCAGGTTCAGTTGGCAGTTAGGAAGGCAAATGCCATTTTCACTTTTCTTTCAAGGGGTCTGTAATACAAGAGCACAGATGTACTGAGGCTGAGCATTTGGAATACTGTGAGCAGTTTTGAGCCCTATATCTAAGGAAGAATGTGCTGGAGTTGGAGGGGGTTCCAGAGAAGGTTTGCAAGAACAATCCATGGATGAAAGACTGGTTTTAAAAATAGCAGTTGAGGAGTCTGGGTCTGTATTCAATGTAGCTTAGAAGAATGAGGGGGATATATGAAGGATAGGAAGGGAGGCAAAAGAGGAGGAGGAATGGCATTTTCGATAAAGGAAAACATTACTGCCGTAACTAGAGAAAACATTTCTGAAAAATAAACTAATGAGTATATATGGGTTGAAACTAGAATTAAGAAAGGAATTATCACCTTGATGTGATTGTACTATAGGTCTCCCAATAGTGAGAGGGAAATGAGGAACAAATATGAAGGAAGATGTCATAGATGTAAGAATAAGATTGTAATAGCAGGTGATATTAATTTTACAAAGATTGCCTGGGACTACCATAGTGTTAAAGGTTTGGATGTTGAAGAATTTATTGAATATATAAATATTCCAATTAGAGAAGGAGAAAAGCCTGACCCTCTCTTGCGTCATGAGGCAGGGCAAGTGACAGAAGTGGCAGTAGGGGAACACTTTGGGTCTAGTGATAGAATTATTATCAGTTTTAAAATAATTATGGAAAAAGGATAAGCCTTCCATAAAAGTTAATGTTTTTATTTGGAGTAAGACCAATTTTAATGGTTTGAGACAAGAACTTTCAAAAGTTGATTAGAGTAGACTGTTTACAGGTAAACAGATATCTGATAAGTGGGAGGCTTTCAAAGGGGTGAAAACAAGAGCTCAGAGCCATTATATTGCTGTTAGAGTGAAAGGTAAGGCTGGTATGATTAGAGAACAATGGATGAATAGAGAAATTGAGGCTGTATTCGAGAATGAAAAGTAATCATATATTAGATATAGACAACTGGGTTCAAATGAATTTCGTGTAAGGGCATTCTTAAGAGGGAGATCAGGAAGGCAGAGAGGGATTTGAGATTAGGTTATCTGTCAAGACTAAGGATAATTCAAGGAGATTCTACAAGTACACAAAGAGCAAAAGAGCAACTAGAGAGAGACAGTTGGGCACCTTAAAGATCAAGGAGGCGGTCTTTTGTGTGGAAACTCAGGAGACGGGAGCGATATTAAATGAATATTTCATGTCAGTTTTTACTGTGGAGAAAGTTCATTTCTGATGAAGGGTTTAGGCCCGAAACGTCAAGTTTTCCTGCTCCTATGATGCTGCTTGAGACACTTCGGGGTTCAGTTACCTAATTCTTTGAAGTTTGCATCACTGCATCGCTCAGACCTTTTGCGTACAGGAGTTGGGATGTCATGTGAGATTGTATATGATGTTGGTGAGGCCTCTTCTGGAGTACTGGTTCAGTTCTGGTTGCCCTGTTATGTAAGGTATATTATTAAGCTGGCGGGGGTTCAGAAAAGATTTACCAGGATATTGCTGGGAATGGAGTGATTGAGTTATAAGAAGAGGCTGGATAGCCTGGGACTTCTTTCACAGGAACTTAGGAGGTTCAGGTTGACCTTTTAGAAGTTTATAAAATTCTGAGCGGTATAGATAAGTGAATGGCAGGTGTCTTTTCCTTAGAGTGGGGTATTTCAAGACTAGGGGGCATATTTTTAAGGCAAGAGGAGAAAAATTTAGGAAAGACATGAGCAGCAACTTTTCTTTTTTTACACAGGAAGTAGTTTGTGTGTAGAACCAACTTCCAGAGGAAGTGGTGGATGTGGCTAAAATTGCAGTTAAAATGTTTAAAAGACATTTGGATAAGTGCGTGAATAAGAAATGTTTGGAGAGATACGGGCCAAGTGCAGGCAGGTGAGACTGCTTTAGTTTTGGAAAATGGTCAGCATGGACAGGTGGGACTGAGGGGTCTGTTTCATGTTGTCTGACTCTACGACTCTATGTGATTGAAGCTTACAGAATACCGAGAGGCCTGGATAGATGGATACAGAAAAGAGGTTTTTTAGAGTAGCAGAGACTAGGACCCAAGGGCACAGCCTCAGAGTGAAGGGATGACCCTTTTGAACTGAGATGATGAGGAATTTCTTCAGCCATAAGGTGGTGATTCTGTGGAACTCATTGTTGTAAAGGACTGTGGAGGCCAAGACATTGAGTGTGTTTATGATAAAGACAGATAGGTTCTTGATTGGTAAGGGGATCAACGATTATGGGAGAAGGCTAGAAAATGGGGTTAAGAAACATATCAGTCATGATCAATTGGTGGAGCAGACTCCATGGGCTAAAAAGCCTCCTGTTGCTCCTATATCTTGTGGTCTTATGGTTATTATGGGAGACTTCACTCTGCACGTAGACTGAGCAAACCAACTCAGTAACAATACCACAGAGGAGAAATTCCTGGAGCATGTATTAGCTGGTTTTCTGGATTGATATACTGAGAACCCAAAAGGAGGCAGGCCATCCTGAACTGCATACTGTGTAATAGCCAGGGGGTGGGTTAGCTCAGTTGGCTGAATGGCTGGTTTCTCTTGCTTGCTGTCTCTCTGTTCCAAGTGAGTCAGCAGTCCTATGGTCTTCTGGGATATCTTTAATTTAAAATCTTTAATTGTGTAATGAGAAGGGAATAATTAGTAATCTAGCTGTGTGAGGCCCCTTATGGGTGAGTGAAGAACTCAGTGACAGAACTCTTTATTAAGATGGAGAATAACAGAGGTGATTATGAGACTTGGGGCCAAAATCCAAATAGAGGAAATAAAGATGGTTTGAGACACAGGCAGGCTACAGTAAACTGGGGAACATAGCTTAAAGGGATGACAAACATTTAAAGAGCATTTAGTGGAACTGCAACTGTTGTTCATTCCTGATTGGCACAAAATAAAACAGGAAAGATGGTCCTGCCATTGCTAACCAGGGATATTAGGGCTAGAGATAAAAAGGTGTAGAGCTGGATGAATACAGCAGACCAAGCAGCATCATAGGAGCAGGAGAGCTTGACGTTTCGGGCCTAGACCCTTCTTCAGAAAGCACTGGTTACCATGGTGTAATGGTGAGCGCGTTGGTTTCTGAGTGCTGTGATCCGAGAATAATATTAGGGCTAGTACTGGATCCAAAGGAAGAGGACAAATTGGCTAAAAAGAGCAGCAGACCTGAAGTCTGGGAGCAGTTCAGATTTCAGCAAAAGAGCACTAAGGGATTGATTAAGAGGGGGAAAATTAAGCGCAAGAGTAAGCTTGCGGGAAACACACAAACTAATTGTAAAAGCTCCTAAAGATATGATGAAGAGAGAAAAAAAAATTAGTGAAAACAAATCCCTTACAGTCAGAAACAGCAGAAGCTATAATGTGGAATAAAGACAGACAGACCAATTAACTACATATGTTGGATTACTTAGGGGAACACACGAGGGGGAGGAACCAATGGAAATTAGTATCAATGGGGTAATGGTGTTGGGATTAAACACCAACAAATCTCTAGCACCTGGTAATCTGCACCCCAGAGTACTTAACAATGTGGCCCAAGACAGATTGGATGCATTCTGAAAGTAGGGTCTTGAATCTAAATACAGGAAATTTTTCAAAATTCTAGACTCCGTAACAGTTCCTACGGATTGCAGGGTAGCTAGTGTAAACCCACTATTTAATAAAGTAGTGGGTAGAGAGAAAACATCGAATTGTGGACCAGTTAGCCTAACACTGGAAAACAATGACAAGGTCGGACAGAGATAACAAGCATGAGGCTGGATGAACACTGCAGGTCAAGCAGCATCATAGGAGCAGGAAAACTTGACGTTTTGGGCCTAAACCCTTCATCAGAAAATGGACAAGGTCCGACAAGGTCGGACAGAGTCAGTCAGCATGGATTTACAAAAGGGAAATGAGAAACAATACCTAGTGTCCCAGTATACAAGTCGCTGAAAGTAAGCATGCAGGTGCAGCAATAGGTGAAGAAGGCAAATGGGATGTTGGCCTTCATAGCGCGAAGGTTTGCATAAAGGAACAGGGATGTCTTGCTGGAATTGTACATGGGCTTGGTGAGACCACACCGGAGTATTGTGTGCAGATTTGGAATACTTATCTGACGAAGGATGTTC
The DNA here is from genome assembly GCA_024137785.1 of Ginglymostoma cirratum. NCBI lineage: Eukaryota > Metazoa > Chordata > Chondrichthyes > Orectolobiformes > Ginglymostomatidae > Ginglymostoma > Ginglymostoma cirratum. The sequence goes on along the minus strand of JAHRHZ010000127.1, from coordinate 922,020 downwards.
TGGCTCTGGAGGCTGCACGGCAAAGGTTTACCAGACTGATTCCTGGGATGGCAGGGCTGACGTACAATGGCAGATGAATTGGTTAGGACAAAATTCACTGGAGTTTAGAAGAAGGGAGGATCTCACAGAAACCAATAAAATTCCAACAGACTAACAAGATAAATGCAGGAAGGATGCTCTCAATGACCAGGGAGTCACAGTTTACAGATATTGGGAGGCAGATTCAGACTGAGTTGAGAAAATACTTCTTTACTTAGAGACTGGGAGCCTGTGGAATTCACTGCCACAGAAAGCTTTTAAGGCAAAAACACTGAATATTTCCAAGAAGATGATAAATATAGTTCTGAGGGCTAAAGGGATCAAAGGATATGGGTCTAAAGTGGAAACTGGCTGAGTAGGATGACCAATCATGATCAAACAGCACAATGGCCTCCTTCTGTTCCTATCTTCTGTGTTGCTATTCTGTTAAAGGCAGGATATGGAACAAAATGATTGTGACTGACACAGACATCAGCACTACCTTATCACCACCGGATGAAAATCCTGTAACCTCCTTACAGAACAGCAATCTGGGAGCAGCTTCATCACACAGAATGTAGCAGTTCAAGAAGGTCAAGGAGGTGCAGAGTGATTTTGGAAGCTTCTGGACTGGCTGCTCTGTCTGTCCTTTTCTATCCAGTTCTCAAATTGTTGAATGTTCTTAGAAAAGCAACATTGGATGTAGGTAATAAGAAAATATCTTTGGAAGTTTGCTGATACTGAGGAAGGGAGGGAGTACGGGTGATGAAGGGGAGCAATGAGAGAAACAATGAGCTGGGTTTTGTGGTGGGGTGGTGGGCGAAGAACAACTCCAATTTCCAAACGCCCCCACCCTGCTTGGTTTCCTCCCTCCACTCCTTGCTTCATTCTCTCAACTTCTTTCACATTGACAGCCAGCTCAGGAACAAAGATATGCACGTGAATACTTTTCCATCAATCTCAGTCACTAGCACATGCACAAGCATCTCCCAACAGCACAGTGCATATACTCCTCAGTGAACAGGCAGTGACTTCACCCAATAACCTTTGTTTCCAGCCCAATTCAAACCGAAGACAGATATACAAACAGTTAATGGATAAATTATAAAACAAAAAAACAAAACTGACCATATTACTTAAGCAGTTTCCATGATGCATTGTTTCACAGGTACGTAGGATTGTCAAATCTTCGTGCTGTCTCATAAACTGCCAAACTCCTTTTCTCAGAAATCCCATTCAAAAAGGTCCAGCCCTTTCTTCTGTTTGATCACGTTCTCTCCCAGATTTGCTGGCACCAGTTTGCAGATATTTATCTCATTAATAGCCAGAAGAATCTACAGAGTTTTTGCTCAAGAACCAATCAGTAATTAACTTCCAGGTCTGGACACAAAATCAAAAACAAGTTGTTTATTTTTTTTAACACAAGCTGCTGCTCACAGTCCAGAGGTCACCATTCAGCTCTCAGATTCAAACCAAAAGTGATTTTTAAATAATTAGTGAGAGTTCTAACACAGTAGAAAGAGTTTTAACCAGTGACACAGATTGAGTGAGTGGGACACTACTCATTGGAATTTGGAAAAATGAGGCGATCTCATTGAAGCAAATCAGATTCTGAAGGGGCTTTGAGAGGCTAAATGCTGAGATGATGTTTTCTATCATTTGAGAGTCCAGGACCAGAAAGCATAGTCTCAGAATAAAGGGCACCAATTTAAAGCTGAGAAGAAGAGGACTGTCTTCTCAGAAGGTTGAGGCTCTTTGGAACTTCTTGCCACAGAGAGCTGAGGGGGCAGAGTCCTTGTGTACATTTAAGGCTGGGATAGAGTCTTCAAGGAGAAAAGCACTGGAAAATGGACACAAGGAATGTCAGATCAGCCACAATTCTACTGAATAGCAGAACAGGCTTTAGGTGCCAAATGGCATACTCCTGTTCTTATTACATGTGCTACATATGGTAATAGTTGCACAGCACTCGTGAGAGTGCTCCAATGAATTGACTGTGACTGTGCTTTGACTTACACTGAAATAAAGTTGCACTGCATAATGTTAAGAGAAACTACACAGGTGTTCTGTCCATTGCATTAGCATTTATCTGAACATTCAGCCAGGATATTATCCCCTGCATATTATCCCTCCAGCTTAACCAAGATGGGATAAGACAATGTGGAGCTGGAGGAACACAGCAGGTCAGGCAGCATTAGAGGAGCAGGAAAGTTGACGTTTCCGGTAGTGATCCTTCTTTAGAAATGGCCTACGCGTTCCTCCAGCTCCACACTGTGTTATCGCTGACTCCAGCATCTACAGTTCTTAATACATCTGAACTAAGATGGGGTCCGCTGAACGGGGCCATTTTCTGAGGCGCTGTGCGGCCTAAATTTCGGTACCGAAAAGGTCGCGTTTGGGGGATTGAGACCTAAACTAGGCAATCACTGAAACCTAGATAACAAGGTGTAGATTTGGATGAACACAGCAGGCCAAGCAGCATCATAGGAGCAGGAAAGCTTGACGTTTCGGGCTTAGACCCAATCATTTGTGATGAAGCTTCTAGGCCCGAAACGTCAAGCTTTCCTGCTCCTATGATGCTGGTTGGCCTGCTGTGTTGATCCAGCTCCACACCCTGTTATCTCGGATTCTCCAGCATCTGCTGTTCCAATTATCTCTGATACAATCACTGAAACCTCTTGCCATAATATTGCTCCGAATTCTGCCCTCCTCTTTAACCTTCACTCACCGCCTGTGGATGTGAGAAATGAACATTTCCTTCTGGCCATCACCCGCGGCACACATGCTCACAATCCCAATTAACTCTGCATTCTCAAACAGCTGCCCGCCTGATTGATGACCAAAAGCAAACAAGACGCGGGGCTGGAGGTTCAATCTGGACCTGCTGGCCCTCCAACCAATCAGAGAGGAGGAGGAGCGGAGCGGACTTCCTGACCTAATGGAGGCAGGCTGACCTTCAGCCACTATTAGAGTAAGTGGGAGGCTCGCTGGAGCCAGAGCATTGTTTGGGAGAGAATAGAATATAGAATAGAGTGTTCTTTATTGTCAGGAGTTATGAGTGAAGTGGGTGAAAGATGAAGTTGATGAATGAGGTGTCACGAATGGGTCTGCTTTGTGCCGCATGGTGTCAAGATTCATGAGTATCGAATATTGAATATCCTTTGCTGTCACTTGTACTCCAGTACCGAAGTACAAGAGTTCCCCTCACAGTGCACTGGGACCCTCTTCCCCTCGCGCTGCTCTGGGACTGCTAAAAAGAGAGAGGAAAAAGAACAGAAACAAGAACAGGCAGAGCAGAGGAGCTCACATGGAGCGTCTTCCTCTGCCCGTTATCTTGCTAGAAGTTTGAGGTTTTAATGACACGTGTTCTCAGGTACCAGCTACAAGAGACAGTGAGAAGTGGACAATGTCCCCGCACAGAGCGGCATCTTAGCTACAAAGTACCTAGGTACAAAATCTTAGTTATATAAGTCGAAATGAGTTTTTAAAAAAAGTGAAAAAGTCAAACGATACAGTCCTTCCTTAATCCATGGGCCTACAGACAATCCATGCAGGCTTTCTTCAAGAGGGCTCGCACTCCCCTGCACTAGGCATGTACCCACCTGTTTTTGCCAGCTGCTTTCACTGCTGACTACTGCCGCCAACCTTCATCGGACATGCCAGGCCTCACCGCCACACGCAAGGCTTTGGTTGCGCTGCCATCCTTTACCACCACCTGGGCCCTATCCACTGTCATGCTCCATTGCTGCATCAGCCATCTCACTGCAGAGTCCAGCTCCAGCACCAGTCTGGACATTGATGAAGCAATGATGTCTCCAATCACGATCAGCCGCCTCATGGACGACCACCAAACTCCCCTAGCTGCTGCCATCTCACTGACCAAGCTCCAAAGACCAAAGAATCAAAAGAAAGAAACATGAAAGAAGAAAGAAAAACGGTTGGAGAGGATGAGATTTGGTATGAAGCCCTTCTCTGCCGTCATATTGGATGGAGGGTTGTGCTCTGGACTGAGGGGAGGACTGCTTTATGCCTGCTGTATTTACAGTACTTGCAATGGGAAGTATTTCCAGATTGTCAATTCCAACCAGCTATCACAGCAAGATCTGGCAGAGTCACTCTAATCACCAGCACCTCACTATCATTGGCCTTTCACTATGCAAGGTAAAAGGTTTGTCAATTGTGTCTCTGCAAAAAGATTTCTGAGATCAGTGTCATTGGAAAAGCTCTGAGAAATTCCAAATCGTATGCAGTACAGCCCGGAAAATGTGTCTGGGCACCACAGTGGAGGAAGGGGAGCGTGCAGATTTACCCCAATGATTCCTGGACTCAAGGGTTATATTACGAGTAGAGGTTGTAAAAATCAGTCTTTGATTAGCTGTGGCATAGAAAGAACTAATTTAGCTTATTTCATCAATGCCAACTTTATGTAGAGAAATGCATTCTCTTTAATTCCCCTGCTCCCTCCCCAAAGTCGTGCAAGTTTAGTTCCCTTAAATGCTTATTTAATTTCCTTTTTAAGTCATTTATTCGCTTTGTTTCAACCTGTAAGCAGAGAGGACTGTATTGTACCACCAATTCTGGGGGGGAAAAAAGAGTTTTATTCCCCCCCGTATCTATTGTTGCTGAAATAGCTCAGTTGGGAATATGGTAGCCTTAAGATATTAAGGTTCCTTGTTCAATCTCGGGTTTCACCAGTCAATTTTGGGCAGTTAGCCGAGTGCTTCGCACTGCTGCCTCACAGCGCCAGGGTTTCATTCCAGCCTCAGGCAAATGTCTGTGCGGGTTTTCATGTTCTCCCTATGACACTGTGGGTTTCCTCTGGGTGCTCAGATTTCTTCCCATGGTGCAAAGATGTGGATTGGCTGTGCGAAAGTGGATTGGCTGTGCGAAAAATTGACCCATAGTGTCCAGAAATGTGTAGGTTAGGCGGGTTAGCCCCGGTAAAAACAGGGGGAGCGGCGGAGGGTGATCGAATGGTATGCCTTTGGAGGGTCGGTACCTCTTTGTGCACTGTGGGGATTCTTTGTTGTCTCTTGCATACGTTGGAGATGGTCGGGCTGAGTACACTACCTAACCTTTTACAACTTACATAATCCATTCAGATGGAGGGTCAAAGTAGCTAAAGATGCATAGTAAACTGTTGTGATGAAGACATGAGGTTGCAAGCAGACATAGATAGAGTTGTGGAGTCATACAGCATGGAAACAAACCCTAAAATCCAACCTGTCCATACTGAACATAATCCCAAACTAAACTTGTCCCACCTGCCTGTGCTTGGCCCATATCCCTCCAAGTATTTCTTCTTCAAGTACTTATCCAAATGTATTTTAAATGTTGCAATTGTACTTGCATCCACCACTTCCTCTGGAAGTTCATTCCGTACACACACCATTTTCTGTATTTAAAAAAAAAGCCCCTCATGTCTTTTTTAAATTTCTCTCCACTCACCTTAAATATATGCCCTTAGTCTTGAAATCCCTCACACTATGGAAAGAGACACCTGCCATTCACTTTATCTATAGTCCTAAAGATTTTAAGGTCACCCGTCCTCCTCCTATGCTCCAGCTCTGGTGATTGGCTGAAGCCTTGTCCACACACACGTACCATTTCTCTCCACTGTGAACGGACCTTTTTTTCTTCCATGTTCAAAATCTAATCACATTCCATCTGTGATAAAATGGGCGACTCTATCAGATCATGGTGTGATGGTTGGTTTGTAAATCTTACCCTTCTAATATCCTGTGAAACTGAGGTCAATTAAAAGAATGAAAGAGAAGTGCAGTACAGGAACAGGCTCTTCGGCCCTTCAAGCCTGTGCCGATCATCATGCCCTAACTAATCTAAATAACAAACCTTCTGACGTTGTTCGGTCCGTATCCTCTTATTCCCTCCCTATTCACGTAACCATCCACGTGCCTCTTAAATGTCCCCAACATGCCTGCTTCCACCACCTCTTCTGGCTGTGCGTTCCAGGCTCCTACCATTCTCTGTATGAAAAAACTTGCTTCGCACATCTCCCTTAAACTTTCCCCCTCTCACCTTGAACCTGTGCTCCCTTATAATTGAAACTTCAACCCTGGGAAAAATCCTCTGTCTATCCACCCTGTCTATGCCTCTCATAATCTTCTAGACCTCTATCAGGTCTTCTATCAGCCGCCGTCTTTCTAATGAAAACAATCCAAGTATTTTTAACCTTTCCTCCATAGCCGATGCCCACGAGACCAGGCAACATCTTGGTGAACCTTCTCTGTACTCTTTCCAAAAAAACTCCACACAGTACTCCAAATATGGCCTAACAAGGGCTTAAGATAGCTGCAACATGTTTTGTAATCTTTTGTACTCCATATCCCGGCCAATGGAGGCAAGCGTGCCATAAGCCTTCTTAATCACCTTGGCCACCAGTGTTTTCACTTTTAGGAAACTGTGGGCGTGCATGCCCAGATCCATCTGAATGTTAATGTTCCTCGGGGTTCTGCCATTTACAGTATAATTCACACCTAAATTTGATCCTCCAAAATGCATCACCTCACAGTTGTCTGGATTAAACTCCAACTGCAGTTTCTGTGCCAAAGTCGCCAATCTATCTATATCCTGTTGTATCCTTTCACAATCATTGGCACTATCAGCAACTCCATCAATCTTTCTGTCATCTGCAAATTTGCTAATCAGAACACCCACATTTACCTCCAGATCATTTATATATACTACAAGCAACAGGCCCCTTGACAATCAAGAACCTATCTATCTCTATCTTAAATATACTCAATGACCTGGTCTCTACCACCTTCTGTGACAATGAATTCCATAGATTCAGCACTCTCTGGCTGAATAAATTCCTCCTCATCTCCATTCTAAAGGGTCTTCTCTTTACTCTTAGGCTGTGCCCTTGGGTCCTAGTCTCTCCTGCCAATGGGAACATCTTCCCAACATCCACTCTGTTCAGGCCATTCAGTATTCTGTAAGTTTCAGTTAGATCTCCCCAATCTTTCTAAACTCTTATCAAGTGTAGACCCAGAGTCCTCAAACGTTCCTCACATGTTAAGCCTTTTCTAGGAGCATTACCCCCTTGACCAGGGACAAAGATTAAGGAAGAGGCAGGATTCAGGCAGTGGCAGACTTTTTATTCAAGCAATAACCGGTTAATGCAGGGAGAGGGCCAAAGTATCTTCCATGAATCTGGCTTTGACGTGAGAACACAATCATCCCCTTAATCCGCAGCTCGGATCAGAAGAAAGATCAATGATACACTGATTTTTACAGTGAAATACAGCATTTTTATACATGTTGTGTTACAGAAATCACATACAGCATGGTCATTGTGTCCTTCCCCCTTATTCCACGCACCCAATCCTGTGAAACACCTAATCAATGATGGGCATAATACACAAATAACATACACAAAAGATAGTTGGTTTTAACTAACTGCCATAAGATTCGTAATATGAATTTCTGTTCTAAGGTTAGTTATAAAGTGTAAAGTTACACAACTACTTCCATTGTTAGCACTTCATGACTAATAAGTTGTGAACAATCTATTTCATTCAGGACGTACTAGAGATAAGAAGGTGTTTCCTACAGACTAATTATCTTTCACATCTGGGTATAAAAGTTTTTCCCCGAAAGCTTCCATTATACGTGTATCTACACTTAGGTTGAAATCTATGATTATCTGAAGAATCTTTGACGACAACCTATTTCTTAATGTTGTGAGTAATTTCAAAGAAACAACTAACTAATACAAAATAACTTTTAGCTGTTTTCACAGCTGCTTAATGAGTTAGGCTAGCTTGTTTGTGGGCTGAGATTTACACCCCTTGTTCTAACTGATGCTGTTCACTTAATGGGACAGCATCCTTTCATAAATGAGGCTGGAATCTATCATTTGTCGATCCTCAGGCATCCTCTTATCAAACTGTCTTGGATGGTTGCTTGTAGGGCTGCCTGTTCACCTTGGAGCAGCCCTGATCAAAGACAACCATTATATTTCACTTAAATGCTGGAGCATGCTGTTTCATTCTGGTTAACCCTTGGTGGCCATTTTGTGTTTTACAAACATGGGCCACCCTTACACCTTTCATTCCTGGTGAGAAGTTATTGGGATAACATCCCATTGATTTCTATATTCTCTATAAATTAATGCTCTTTATCTGCTTACACAGAGGTATGCAGGCACTACCCTAAAACTTCCTGCCCGACTAGAATTAGGTGTAAAACTTTGTAAATCCTTATCTTCCTATACTGAAGTAGAAAAGACACTGCCTTAAGTTTCCTGCCTGAATAGAATTAGGTATAAACTTTGTAAATCTTTATTTTCCTACACAGGGGTATGTGGAAGCTGTCTCAAATAAGATTAGGTGGCAACGTTTGTAAAGGTGTGAGACTTCTGAAATCCTGTAAAGACTGTAACTTCTGTTTCTGCTAAAGGGGCCAGGACACTGACCTTTGTTCAAGCCAGACACGTCGGCAGCTTGAAATTGCATTCTGTCACTTCGGCAACTTGAAATCGCCTCCTGCTGTTAGCAGTCACTTTGCGAACGATTGATACTGTATCCTGCTCTCTTTATGTTTTCGATGTAGTAATTGTTTGTGTATCGTGTCATTGTCCGATGTAGTGATTGTTTTATGTAACATGCCATTGTGAGATGTAAAATTGCTTTATGTACTACGCACTCAATAAGGTATAAAAAGTGGGGACTATCTGCTGCTCGGGGAGAATCGCTTACGAGTCTCTGCATCCTGTGCCGGGTTGAGTACAGTGATCCTCCACAGCTTGTACTTGCTTTGCAATAAAGGATTTGTGTTTTTCTAAATTGGTCAGTGTCTTGTTATTGCATTAAGTCCGCGAGGGTCTCCAAAAATGAACCTAACACTGGGATCATTCTTGTGAACCTCCTATGGATCCGCTCCAGGACCAGTACATCTTTCCTGAGGTATGGGTTCCAAAATTGCTCACGATACTCTAAAAGTGTTCTGACCAGAGCCTTTTAAGGCCTCAGAAGTACATCCCTGCTTTTATATTTTCCAAATAAATGCCAACATTGTATTTGTCTTCATAACTACCGACTCAACTTGCAAGTTTACCTTAAGAGGATCCTGGCCTAGGACTCCCAAGTCCCTTTGCACTTCAGATTTCTGTTTCTTCTCCCCACTTAGAAAATAGTCTATGCCTCTAATCTTCCTACCAAAGTGGGTGACCTCACACCTTCCCATGTATTATTCCATTTGCCACATTTTTGCCCACTTTCTTAACTTGTCTAAATCCTTTTGCAGCCTCCCTGCTGCCTCAATACTACCTGTCACTTGGCCTATCTTTGTATCATCTGCAAACTTAGCCAGAATACCGTCAGTTCGTTAGATTGTTGGATAGATAACATCTAGATCGTTAATGTTTAAAATGAAAAGATGTTGTCCCAACACTGACCCTTGCGGAGCACCACTAGTCACCAGCTGCCATCCTGAGAGGGACTAAGAACAAAGAAAATTACAGCACAAGAACAGGCCCTTCAGCCCGCCAAGCCTGCACCAATCCAGATCCTCTATCTAAACCTGTCGCCTATTTTCCAAGGATCTGTATCCTTCTGCTCCCTGCCCATTCATGTATCTGTCTAGATACATCTTAAATGACGCTATCATGCTCGCCTCTACCACCTCCGCTGGCAACGCGTTCCAGGCACCCACCACCCTCTGCGTAAAGAACTTTCCACGCATATCTCCCTTAAACTTTTCCCCTCTCACCTTGAAATCGTAACCCCTAGTAACTGAGTCCCCCACTCTGGGAAAAGTTTCTTGCTATCCACCTTGTCTATACCTCTCATGATTTTGTAGACCTCAATCAGGTCCCCCCTCAACCTCCGTCTTTCGAATGTAAATAATCCTAATCTACCCAACCTCTCTTCATAGCTAGCGTCCTCCATACCAAGCAACATCCTGGTGAACCTCCTCTGCACCCTCTCCAAAGCATCCACATCCTTTTGGTGATGTGGCAACCAGAACTGTATGCAGTATTCCAAATGTGGGGTCAAACCAAAGTCCTATACAACTGTAACGCGACCTGCCAACTCTTGTACTCAATACCTCACTCTCTGTTTTTTTGCCAGACAGCAAATCCATACAATCCATACTGGTACCTTGCCTGTAAGACCATGGGCCCTTATCTTCCTCAGCAGCCTCCTGCGCGGCACCTTGTCAAATGTCTTCTGGAAGTTCAAGTAGATAACATCCATTGGCTCTCCTTCATCTAACCTGCTTATTACCTCCTCAAAGAATTCTAACAGATTTCTCAGGCATGACCTCACCTTGATGAAACCATGCTGACTCTGCCCTATTTTACCATACACTTCCAAGTATTCAGAAATCTCATCCTTCACATTCTAACTCCAAAATCTTACCAATGACCAAGGTCAGGCTAATCGGCCTGTAATTTCCAATCTTTGCCTTACTCCCTTCTTAAACAGGGGTTTACATTAGCAATTTTCCTGTCCTCTGGGACCCTCTGTGACTCCAGTGGTTCCTGGAAGATCACCACTACCGCCTCCACTATCTGTTCAGGACTCTGGGATGAAGTCATCTGGTCCAGGTGATTTATCCACCTTCAGACCTTTCCATTTTTGTAGCACCTTCTCCTTGGTGATGGCCACTACACTCACCTCTGCACCCTGACTCTCTTGAATTTTTGGGATATTACTCATGTCTTCCAACCTGAAGACTAATGCAAAGTTCTTATTCAGTTCTTCTGCCATTTCTTTTCTCCCCATTACTACTTCTCCAGTGTCATTTCCCAGCAGCCCAATGTCCAATTTTGTCTCTCTTTTGCTCTTTGTATATCTAAAGAAACTCTTGCAATCTTCTTTTATACTTCTGGCTACCTTATCCTCATATTTAATCTTCTACTTCCTTATTTGTAATTGTTCTTTGTTGGTCTTTGTAGGCTTCCCAATCCCCAGGCTTCCCACTGCCCTTCACCATATTATATGCTTTCTCTTCTGCTTTTATGCTATCCCTGACTTCCCTTGTCAGCCATCGTTGCCTCATCCTCCCCTTAGTATACTTCCTTTTCCTAGCGGATGAATTTTTGCTGTATCTCCCGAATTATTCCTGGAAACTCCTACCATTGCTGTTCCACTGTCTTTCCAGCTAGGCTCCTCTCCCAGTCAATTCCTCCCTCATGCCTCTGTAGTTGCCTTTATTCAACTGTAATACTGTTACATCTGATTCCAGCTTTTCCCTCTCAAATTGCAGAGTAAATTCTATCATACTATAGTCACCGTCCTAAGGGTTCCTTCAGCTGAAGCTCCCTTATTTAGTGTGCCTCATTGCACAACACTAAATCCAGAATTGCCTGTTCCCTCGTGGGCTCCACCACACGCTGCTCCAAAAACCTTTCTCATAGACATTTCACACATTCCTTTTCATGTGTTCCACTACCAGCCTTATTTTCCCATTCCTCCTGCATATTGGGATTACCCATGATCACTGTAACCTTGTCTTCCTTACATACTTTTTCTATCTCTTGGTGTATCTTGTGCCCCGCATAGTGACTACTGTTCGGAGGCTCAAATCTACCCACACAGATTCTACATCATCCAATTCTATGTTGTTTCTTGCTATTGATTTAATTTTATTTCTTACTAATGAGGCAGTCCCACCCCCTCTGCCCACCTGCCTGTCTTTTCAATGGGATACACATCCTTGGATATTTAGGTCCCAGTCCTGATCCCCTTGCAGCCATGTCTCTGTGAAGCCCACCACATCATACCTGCCAATTTCAATCTGCGCCACAAGCTCATTTACCTTATTTCGTATACTGTGTGCATTCAGATACAAAACCTTAATCCTGTATTTATCATCCCTTTATCCGGTGCACTTGAAATCAGATTCCTAACCCTTTTCAAACACTTTGACCTTTTTTGTGTGCTGGAGACTTGAATAACCTTTCCTGACTTCTCCTTTCTTTCCATTTTTTGTATACTTTTCTATGCAATTGAATCCAGCCCCACAGGTGTCAATCTGCTGCTTTGTTTCCCATTGGTAATTATACTTTTTGGAGTTTTACCCTTCCCCACCCCGCCTTTCTACTTTAAAGCCTTGTCGACCCTCCTATTTACCCTTTTCGCTAGGAGTCAGGTTTGTTTTGTCCTAAAAACACTTTCTAAATTCCTGTAACACTGTCCTATGGTGGCTTCAAGTTGTGTGCTGTCTAAAAATAAACAAAACATTAGCAATAAAACAAACCTCCCGAATGGAATGATCTGGAAACAGCCGAATGCTGGAAATCAAAGTGGGTCAGGCAGCATCCGTGGAGAGACAGCAAGCTAATGTTTCGAGTCTAGATGACGCTTCATCACCTCTGATGAAGAGTTATCAAGACTCGAAATGTTAGCTTGCTCTCTCTCCACAACTGCTACCTAACCCACTTTGATTTCTAGCATTTGTCGTTTTCAGTACAGATTCCAGTGTCTGCAGTAATTTACTCCTCCTGAATGGAATAATTCACTCCATAAACTTGTATGTCTGTGTATGAGAGCGGGAGTGTGTGGGATGGTGTGTGTGTGTTTATCTGAGTAAGGAGAGAGAGATTCTTCTTTAACATGGATTCACAGAAGAATATTTGAGTGTGAGTATAGATTTGTGTGGATGTGAATAAATCAATGTTGAATATGTGAGCGTATGTGCGTGAATGCATGGCTGTGTGTGTTCATGGGTGTGAGAGTGTTTGTCAGATTTAGTGTTTTTGCGTTAGTGATTGACCTTTTGTGAGAATTTGAGTGTCTGTGCACACGTGTGTGTCTGTGTGAGCGTGTCTATTTGTGTGCGTGTGTCTATGTGTTCGTGTGTGTGCCTATGTGCCAAAGTGTTACTCTATGTGAAGGAGAAACTCCAAAAAGGATATTAATATTTTCAGTGAAAGGAAAAATCTGACCTAGAGAGATTCACAGCACGATTTCCTCACTTTCCTCTTACAATCTCCTGGCAACAATTAGCAACGCATCATTTGTTCTACTATTTGTTGGTTCGAACATCATGTTAACTTCCTGATATTTGTGACAAGATCAGCCAAAACCCCTGGATAATAATGTTTAATAATTTCTCACCATTTCAAACTGGAACACTCTGCGTTTTCCATTCTTCCAACAAGTGAATCATATTTCACCGCATCATCTGCCGTCTGTCAATATAATTCATAAGTACCGACAGCAAAGTAAACGATATGATCGGATGTAGCGAACCTGGTTACACTCAGTACCTTCATTTTGCAATGTTATAATATCCAGTCAGAAAACTACCCTCCCACAGAGATAATCCTCATTGGGTCTGCAAGTGTGGGTTTACTAACTTACTGGGCAGGAAACGGGGATTTTAATACGTTAGTTTGGAAATCTCTGCTGCATATGGATATTTTTCCACATTATTTTCCACATTATTTCCCATCTGCCAATTACATACCCGCTCAGTGAACCTGTCCATATTTATTTACAGCCTCTTTGATCGTCCCCAAAGCTTCTTCTCCCACCCAACGTGGTCTTGACAGTGAACCTGGAGACATTACACTTGTTCCCTTCATCTAAATCATTGATATCGATTGTAAATGGCCGTAGCTTTAGCAGTGACCCTTCTGGTACCCCCACTAGTACCACCTCACCAAGCTGGAAATGACCCTGTTTAGTGTCCACCCACCAATCCTATACCGTCCAGGACACAGCAAACACTGTTACACTCTGTATGCAGTCTGCCTCAACATTACAATGTTATAATATACAGTCAGAGAACTGTCAGAGATGGGGATGGTGGGAGAAACAAGAGAGACAAGCACAGAGAGAGAAGGGACACAGATAATGGCAGACAGCGATGTAACTCACTCCCACATATCTGTCACTCTGTACATAAACCACCCCAAACTTCTCAATTAGATTCCAACCAGTAACTCACTTCCACACATTTGTTATTCTATATATAAACCACACCGAACCCCTTGATCAGATTCCAGTCTGTAATTCTCTCCTGGGCATCTTTTATTCTATACATAAAACAACATGATCTGCTTGATTAGATTCCAGTTTGTAAGTCACTTGTGGGTATCTGTTATTCTATATATAAACCACAACAAAGCCCTCCATTATATTCCATCCTGTAAACTCACTCACGTGTATCTGTAATTCTATTTGAAAACCACTCAAACCCTTTGATTATATTCCAGTCTGTAACTCACTCCCGCCCATCTGTTATTCTATATGTAAACCACCCAAACCCGTTAATTAGATTCCAGCCTGTAACTGACTCCCAGGTGTCTGCTATTCTATATATATAAACACCCCAAAGTCCTCAATTAGATTCCTGTCTATAACTCTTGCTCCTTTAATGTTTATTCTATATGTAAACCACATCAAACCCCTCAACTATATGTAATTCATTCCCGAGTACCTGTTACTCTGTACATGTTTCACCCCTAAGTTCCTCAATTGAATTCCAGTCTCTAGCTCACACACATGTATCTGTTATTCTTTATATTAACCAAACCCCTCAATTAAATCCCAGTCTATATCTCACTCCTGATATCTGTTATTCAATAATTACAGACATACACATGGAAATAGACCCTTCAATCCAACTTGTCCAGGCAACCATATATGCTAAACTGATCTAGTCCCATTTGCTAGCATTTGGCCCATATCCTTCCTATCCTTACAAACCCTTCCTATTCACATACCCATACAGATGCCTTTTAAGTAAGTAATTGTACCATCCTCCACCACTACCTCTGGCAGCTCATTCCATACATATACCACCCTCTGCGTGAAAAGTCTGCCCCTTGGGTCCCTTTTAAATATGTTCCCTCTCACTTAAACCTATGAACTCCAGTTTTGGACTCCTCAGCCCTTGGAAAAAGACCTTACTTATTATGCTTATCAGAGATAATACTCTCTCCGTGACTCCCTTGTCCACTCCACACTCCCCTCCAGCCCCACCACACACGGCACTTTTCCCTGCAACCACAGGAGGTGCTACACCTGCCCCCACACCTCCTCCCTCACCCCAATCCCAGCCCCCAAGAAGACTTTCCACATCAAGCAGATGTTCACCTGCACATCTGCCAATGTGGTATACTGCATCAGCTGTTCCTATTGTGGCCTCCTCTACGTTGGGGAAACCAAGCGGAGGCTTGGGGACCGCTTTGCAGAACACCTGCACTCGGTTTGCAACAAACAATTGCACCTCCCAGTTGCGAACCATTTCAACTCCCCCTCCCATTCCTCAGATGACATGTCCATCCTGGGCCACCTGCAGTGCCACAGTGATGCCACCCGAAGGCTGCAGGAACAGCAAATCATATTTAGCCTGGGAACCCTACACCCCAATGGTATCAATGTGGATTTCACAAGCTTCAAAATCTCCCCTTCCCCAACCATATCCCAAAACCAGCCCAGCTTGTCCCCGCCTCCTTAATCTGTTCTTCCTCTCACCTATCCCCTCCTCCCACCTCAAGCCGCACCCCCATCTCCTATCTACTAACCTCATCCCGCCCCCTTGACCTGTCCGTCCTCCCTGGACTGACCTATCTCCTCCCTAACTCCCCACCCACACTCACCTTTACTGGCTCCATCCCTGCCTTTTTGACTTGTCTGTCTCCTCTCCACCTATCCTCTCCTCTATCCATCTTCTATCCACCTCCCCCTCTCTCCCTATTTATTTCAGAACCCTCTTCCCCTCCCCCATTTCTGAAGAAGGGTCTAGGCCCGAAACGTCAAGCTTTCCTGCTCCTATCATGCTGCTTGGCCTGCTGTGTTCATCTAGCTCCACACCTTGTTATCTCTATTCAGCTTATCCATGCACCTCATGGTTTTATAAACCCCTACAAGGTCACCTCTCAGCCTCCACACTCCAGGGAGAAAAGCACCAGCTTATTCAGCCTATCCCTGTAGCTCAATCCCAGTAACATCTTTCTAAGTTATTTTCTGAAGCATTTCAACTTTAACAACATCCTTCCTATAGCAAGGAGATCAGAATTGAATGCAGTATTCCAAAAGTAGCCCAGTCAATGTTCTAGACAGCTGCACCATGACCTCCCAACTCCGATACTCAATGCACTAACAAATGAAGGCAAGCAGACCAAATGCTGCCTTCACCATCGTGTCTACCTGCGACTCCACTGTCAAGGAAGTATGCACCTGCACCAGTAGGTCACTTTGTTCGACAATACTCCTCAGCGCCCTACCATAAACTCTATGTCCTGCCCTGATTTGCCTTACCAAAACACAACACCTCACAGTTAGCTCAATTAAATTCACTTCTTGTCACTCCCTGGCCCATGAGCACATCTGTCCCTCGATTTCCATGTGTAACTCATTCCTGGGTACTTATTATTCTCTATATAAACCATCCCTGATCCTCTCGATTAGATTCCGGTCTGTAACTCACTCCTTGGTATCAGTTACTCTGTATATAAACCACCCCAAACACTTCCATTAGATTTCAGACCATAAGTCACTCCCTGGAATGTGTTATGCTATATCTAAAACCCTCAATGCCGTCAATCAGATTACTGTCTGTATCTCACTCCCTTGCTTTTATGCTATATTTAAACTTGCTGAGAACATCAATGAGATTCCAGTCTCTAACCCAGTACAAACTAAGCGGTTGAATGTTAAACTGGGAGCAGGGACAGAGAAAGCTGCACTTTAATTTCTGCCACATTCCGTTTCTCCAAAAAAATTAGTTTTATGGAGCGCATCAGTTCAATAAGGCAGGTCACCACCACCTTCTCAAGGGCTGTTAGGAATGCAGGATAAATGCTGGCCCATCCAGTGATGCTCACATCTCATCAATGAATTAAAAAAGAAATCTCTTTGCCTTCCGAATCACTTGCTGCCCCTGCAGACAAACTCAATGTAAGTGATATCCCAGGACACCCAGATCCCTCTGTACTTAGAAACCTGCAACATCTCCCCAGTTAAATTAAAGAGTCTTTATCGATTATTCCTGACAAACATCACACTCTCCACTTTATACTGCATTGGACAATGTTTCACCCACTCACTGACCATCTCTACATCACTCAATTTGAATACCCTTTACATCTTCTTCACAATTACATTCTAAACTATTCTCATTAATAACATGTTCAATTTTAAATCAAAGACTGGCCTGATATGATGCTTTTGGAAATCCAAATATCCTCCCGTCGTTCTCTGTCCCTTGGTCTGTGTGTGTCTGTCTGTTTCTCCCTGCTCACTCCTGAAATATCTGTAAATTGCTACATTCATCTGTTAGCCTTTTTGAGTTGGTTCATGGTGTCCATGTACCCTGTACAACCACAGCAAGGCGTCCTCACTTCCCTAGTCCTGACACCTGGTGATAACTGGCAACCTATCAGCTATCCACCTAATATTTGGCGACACAATCATATGAGTTTTCTGTGATTTGTGTACAAGGATCTGGCCAATAATGTCTAATAACTGAATAAGCACTAGATTAAAGAAGTATGTGCCCCAGTGAAACATGGCCCAGGTCACTGACATTAACACTCTCCCTCTCTCGCACATGCGCATACACATACACACACAGAGTGCAACATGGAATGACAAAATAATATCAGAATTCCTTAATATTAAAGCACCATGAAACAATCCCTGGCTGTCAGACTAACACAGGACACTCACACACCTGGGTCAAGCTCAAGACTCACCTCCCCTAACCCTGAGAGGATCCTGTATCACACACTGGATGGAATCAGATGCTGTGTTTGGGAACAGGACATGGCACATGGGATTTGGACTGTTCATGTGAATGTTCAAAATCAGGAATCTAGTGGAGAATCAGAATAGAACAAAAAGAATCAAACACAAAACACTATTTTGTGGACGGGTTCAGTTCCTGCTGAGAATGTTGAGCCAGTGACATATTGACCCCATTGTTTCTAAGTTGAGAATTCAGGATTGTGTCTTTGTATGTCTCTACCTGTTTTCGGGGGTAGGGTGTGTTGGAGGCTGTTTAGATTGAGTTTAACTCTGCATCTCTGCTTAGATTATGCCTGTTTTCAGAAGATTGAGGGGGGATCTTATAGAAACATATAAAATTATGAAGGGAATAGATAAGATAGAAGTAGAGAGGATGTTTCCACTGGCAGGTGAAGCTAGGACAAGAGGGCATAGCCTCAAGATTAGAGGGAGCAGATTTAGGACTGAATTGAGAAGGAACTTCTTCACCCAGAGGGTTGTTAATCTATGGAATTCCTTGCCCAGTGAAGTAGTTGACGCTACTTCAGTAAACGTTTTTAAAGCTAAGGTAGATTTTTTTTGAACAATAAAGGAATTAAGGGATAAGGTGAGAGCGCGGGTAAGTGGATCTGAGTCCACGAAAAGATCAGCCATGATCTTATTGAATGGTGGAGCAGGCTCAAAGGGCCGGATGGCGTACTCCTGCTCCTAGTTCTTATGTTTATGTTCTTATGTTCTGTTTTTCAAACATTTGACTGTGACATCATCAAGAGACCACCTGTGCTGTCCCTGTCCTGGGAGTGTTTGTTGCGAACTTTGTAGAGGGAGCGTTACTCTGTATCTAACTCCATAAAACAGGACATATCTTCAGAATTTGAAGATGGCACACAATTGGACAATGGAGTAATCAGGGAAGAGAAGAGTAGCAAACATTAGGAGGATACAGGCAGAAGCTGTTTACACTTTGTCTGAGGATGAAAGTGGTCCACAGGATTCCTGATGTGGTCTCTGGACATCAGTCACAGTAAGACTTCCTTACTCTTGATGGCCAATTTATATGAAGCACAGAATTTCAGTAAAATAGATATGAGAGCGATGAAAGCTTTCTGTTTGTGATAAAGAACAAAATGATCACGCAATGTGCTTGGAAGAAGAGGCCTGGCCTGTATTTAACCCAAATCACACCCTGACACTGCAAAACCTCAAAGTCTGATAGATGGATATGTACAGAACGCATCCCATGTTTTAGCTGTATCCCCATCTGGTTTACAGGGAATGGAACAGTTTTCAGAGCTAATTTCAGAGATACGGTGAGAGAGTTACAGACACAGATAATGAGCCAGGGACACACAGGGGAGGCAATGGTCTAATGGTATTATTTCTGCACTGTTAATCCAGAGAATCCAGATAACCTTCCGGGGATCCGGGTTCAAATCCTGCCACGGCAGATGGTGGAATTTGAATTCAAGAAAAATCTGGAATTAAGAGTCTAATTATGACCATGAATCGATTGTCAGGAAAAACCCATCTGGTTCACTAATGCCCTTTAGGGAGGAAACTGCCATCCTTACTTGGTCTGGCCTCCATGTGACTCCAGACCCACAGCAATGTGTTTGACTCTTAACTGCCCTCTGAGCAATTAGGGATGGGCAATAAATTCTGCCTAGCCAGCGATGCCCTCATCCCATGCGTGAATAAAGAAAAAAAACAGATACAGGATGGTACTGTCCTGGAAATGTTTCAGAGCTGACACTGAGACACACACGAGCTGTACAGCAGCAGATGGGGCTGAATCACTCTCTGATATGCAACTGAATCCCTTCCGACAGTTCTCACATTTTGGTGGTTTCTCCGTGGTGCCGATGTCCTTGTGTCTCTCCAGATTGGATGATCTGTTGGAGTTAGATCACAGGGAGAACCTGTGAACAATCTCTACCCACTGTGAGTGGTACAATGTATTTTCAGGCTGTCTAACTGGTTGAAGTTCTTTCCATAGACAGTGTACTAGAACACCCCCACTCCAGTGTGTGCGTGAGTCTCAGAGTTCATCCAATCACATTTTAAATAATTGTTTTCCACAGACAGAACACTACTTCCTTGACAGTCAAAGGCTAGTGATTTTCAGGGTCTGAAGAGTCACACTGTCATATTTTGATGTGATGTTTAGTTCACGTTTACATCTAATCATCTGTAAAGGAGATGAAAGTGTCAAAATCATGAGCAGCACAGGACAGCAATTCACAAAAGACAATTTGAGTTAAGTTTTTTATGCAATATTCTTTCCTCTCTTGTTTCCCCAAATATGAGAACAAATCAAACTAACAGAAGCCAAAATCGGCAAAAGGCTTCCCAGAAAGTTCCTCTCCAAAGCGACCCGTGCACAGACATGACCAAGGAAGACAGGCCAACAGGCAGCGATATCCTCCACTTTGGACCCATGCGTTCAGATCTACAATTCACTGTTTGAACCAAGACAAAAGTAGGTCCATGGTACAAATCTTCTGACTTACCCAGCTTCCTTCATCTAAACTTTACAGCCTCCTGGACTCAGCATTGATTTCAACAATTTTGGAGCTTAAATACTATCCCTTATTTTGTTTCCTTTTCTTTGCTTTTTCCATTTTGTTTCTTTCAGTTGGCAGCAGATTTGTTCCTGGCACATCTTTTCTTCTTCGTTTCTTCTCTAAGGGACCAGCTTTTCTGTCATTCAATCTCTCCTGTCTTCCACCCCACCTGATTGCCTTTTGTCCTTATCCTACCCACTCCATACATTATGATAACTTGACATTTTCAACTCTTAGACTTTAAACTATCTGCTCCAGCCAGAATGCCAATTTTTAAAAATTCACTCACAAGATACAGCCGTTAATGGCTAGGCCGGCATTTATTATCCATCCAGTCCAGTCCTAAGGAATATAAACATAAGCAAAGACAGAACCCAACCATCATGATGACCTTGGTTCAGTTAGGGATGTGATGTGGTCCTGCATACGATTACAAGAGCAGAATCTGCCCTGGTAGTCACTTGTGAATTTGCTGATTTCTCAACAAAGTGGATGACTGAGGGAATCTATTCCCACACACAAGGCAGGTGGATGGCCACTCACCAGTGCATCAACAATTACTTTCAAGTTTTAAGGCTCTTCTCAGCCAGAACGTTTGAAAATCTCTGATCAGTGCGAACAGGTTGATGGTCAGTGAACTAGGATGGCAAAGTGAATCCCTCCCGACATGTGGAGCAAGTGAATGGTCTCTCCCCACTGTGAACTCACTGGTGTAGCAGGAGGTAGGGCACGGGTGGCATGGTGGCTCAGTAGTTAGCACTGCTGCCTCACAATGCCAGGGACCTGGGTTCAATTCCACCCTCGGGCGACTGCCTGTGTGGAGCTTGCACGTTCTCCCTGTGTCTGCGTGGGTTTCCTCCGGGTGCTCCAGTTTCATCCCACAGTCCAAAGATGTGCAGGGTAGGTGAATTGGCTATGCTATAGTGCCCAGGGATGTTTAGGTTAGGTGGGTTAGACATGGGAAATGCAGGGGTAGAGGAATGGGTCTGGGTGGGATGCTCGTCAGGAGGGGCAGTGTGGACTTGTTGGGCCAAATGGCCTGTTTCCACACTGTAGGGATTCTATGATTCAGGTAGGGTGAATCAGAGGATCCTTTCCCACACACAATGCTGATGAATGGCTTCTAAGGTTTTGGAGTAGATTTGTAGCTCGGGTTGTGGGTGTGGAGGTTGGTTGGTTCGCCAAGCTGGTTTGTTGTTCCGCAGACGTTTCGTTACCGTGCTTGGTAACATCCTCAGTGCAGCCTCCGATGAAGCGTCGGTGTGTTTTCCCGCCTGGCTTTTAAACTCTGGGGTCCGTTGCGATGGATTGCCTCACTTCCGGGTTTCCTCCGTCGTGGAACGTGTATGGGGTTGAGTTCAATGTGTGTTCAATTGTTCACATTGAACTCGACTCTATATACATTCCACGACGGAGGAAACCCGGAAGTGAGGCAATCCATCGCAACGGACCCCAGAGTTTAAAAGCCAGGCGGGAAAACACACCGACGCTTCATCGGAGGCTACACTGAGGATGTTACCAAGCACGGTAACGAAACAACAAACCAGCTGGCGAACCAACCAACCAACCAACCAACCTCCCTCAACAGATGAATAGCTTCTCTCTAGTATGAACTTGCTAGTGTCTCAGAGAGTGGGATGAACGAATGAATATCTTTCCACACATGGAACAGATGAATGGTCTCTCCCCAGTGTGAGCACCCTGGTGTCTCAACAGATCCTATTTACTTTCTCACAGACAGAACACGTAAACAGTCTTTGACCAGTGTAAATTCACTGGTGTGTCTGCATTTGGGATAAACATCCGAATCTGCTTTCACACAGGCAGTAGGTGAACAGCCAGTCCCCAGCATGAATGCATTGATGGACTTACACATCATTTTTACTTTTAAGACATTTCCAAGAGTCAGAACACGCAAAAGGTCTCTTAACTGTGTGAACAAGTGGTGTGTCAAAAGGTGGATGACAAAGTGAATCCCTTTTCAAAAATGGAGTTAGTGGAAGGTCTCACCACGGTGTGAATGTATTGGTGCCTGAGCAGCTCCTGTTTCCTTTTAAAGAGCTTCTCACAGTGGGAACATTTCAAAGAATTCAGGTCCAAACGAACCTGATCAATCAGGAGATTTGATGGAAGTATCAAATCGTTCCTAGTAATCAATATTAGCAAATTGCCTCTTGAAAGTGTGCATTGTCTGGTGATTATAGAGGCTGGATGAGCAAACCTTTTTCCACATTGAGTACAGCTGAATGGCTTCTCTCTAGTATGTCTGGATTGATGAATATCCAATTCAGAAAGGTAACTGAATCCCTTCCTACGCTTTCCACATTTGCATAGTTTCTCCACCATCTGTGACTCTCCAGGTTGGAATAATCAATTGTCTCTACACACAACACACGTACAGTCTCTCCTCACTACAAACTGGGCAATTTATTTCAGGCTGCACAATTGTTTCAAGCTCATTCAGTTCATTAGCACACACTCATTCAGGAGTATGTACCAATGCTGTTCCAGTCACACTGATGTTTGAAATATTTTACCACAGACAAAACATTTCTCTTTTCACATTCAAAGACTGATGATATTCAGGTTCCGATGAACCGAATGACTCGATCAGCTCCTGATGTGATGCTTGGTTGAGTCTCGCACTCATTAATTCTTCCTCCAAATCCTCTGTAAAACGAATTTGTAGAAGTCATTGACGCCAGTACAGGACAAAAATCCAGATCAGACAATTTCAGTTTCTATGGAAATCATGACTTCTCACTTTCTTCCAGAACTGTAAATGCCAATTCCACATAACCCAGCTCAACTCTCATCTAGAATATAAGCCCCTCTCCTACATTACTTTCCTTCGCTCCCAGTTTTCTCTCTCTGCCTCCTAACTTCACTTCGGATCACATAATGATGACGCACTTTCCCTTTGTTTGCGGGGCCGCGATCGTGACTTGTAAGCCCCGCCCTCGAGTGACCTCACAATGAGACACGGCTGACTGATGGTGGCGCAACGCTAATAGAAAGGTTGGGCGGTGTAGGCAGGCCAGGTGGGCGTGGTTGCTTCTTCAACCAATCGGAGTGAACGACGGGCGGTGTCGAATTTCAGAAGGATGAAGCGGCGGTGGGCGCACAGTAGGCCTCTAAAGTTGCTATTTTTCAATTAGGTTCCAGAATCAGTGAGACCCAGCAATTTGCACAATCAAAATGACAAAGGGAAGGAGATTCTAGGAGAATTTTATTGGTTAAATGCACACTATTTTGTTTCAGGAAGAAAAGTATGTCAGTAGATGCATTTAGTGTATTTTTGTACGTAAACTTTTAAAATTAATTCTAGGGATTTGGGTATCACTAACAAGTCCAACATCATATATTACCAAACACCAAAATGATTTTTTTTTTCTTTTTCATGGGATGGAGGCAATGCTGGCAATGCTTTTAACTCCAGATTAAACTGAATTTAAATTGTACCCGCGATAACAAGGTGATCTCGGATTCTCCAGCACCTGCAGTACCTTTTATCTCTAAATTGTACCCGTTTCTGGTCTGGGAATGGAACCCATGTCCTTAGAGTATTTGACTGTGCCTCTAGATCACTAGAACAGTGAAATAACCACAATGCTAATGATGATTGAACTCCTTTAACTGCTGCAATCTGTTTAGTGAATGTGCTCCCACAACACTCTTAAATAAGTCACCGGCACCGTTTCTGTGATTTTCCTCCTGGCTGCGTGAGCTTCTGAGGTTGTGCAAGGCAGCGACTTCCGAATGGAAGGTCATGATGCAACTGATGTGCTAATACCATGCACACGCAGCTACATAACTTAAAGGAAACAGGTCAGTTACCCAGAGGTGATAAAGGAGCTCCGATATATTTTCAAATCAATAAGAAATGGTATGCAAAGGGATCAATTGATATGATTCACTAAAATGAAGGCACTTTAAGTATGTTCGTTAAATTTGCTGATGATACAATGTACCGAGGAAAATAAGCTATGAAGAGGCAATAAGACAACTACAGAGAAAGCTCCTTTAAGTTACGCAGCTGCGTGTGTATGCTGCCGAACACATCAGTGGACAAAGATATGGCAAAGAGAGTGTAATTTGGGAAAATGTGTAAATTTGTATTTCTGTGAGATAAAGTTTAAAAAAGTCTAACTGAACCTTTTGTTCAGTTGCTCTTTGTGTAGGAATGGGATTCACTCAGTTATCCGACTTACATGCACATACGAGAACTCATACAAAAGAGAAACCATTCACCTCACCTGAGTATGGGACGGGATTCATTCAGTTATCCAGTTTACGTAGACAAAAGAGAACTCGCACAGGGGAGAAATCATTCACCTGCACTGAGTATGGAAAGAGACTCACTTGGTTCTCCAACAGTAGACAGTGAGAACTCACACCGGAAAGAAACCGTTCATTCACCCGCCCAAATTAAAGGAACACAAGCAATTTCACACTGGGGAGGAGCTGTTTACTTTCTCTCAGTCCAACCTGCTGACATGAGAAACTTCACACTGATGAGCAATCTTTTAAATGGCCGGTCCGGGGGAATTGCTCTAAAAGTTCCACGAAACTGATGCACCATCGTGTTTACATCGATGAGAGAGAATTCAGGTGTTCTCTCTGTGCGACTGGGTTCAACCGATCTCCCTCCTGCACTCTTACTGGGGAGTGGCTGTTCATGAGGCTGCTGCAAGTGTGAGACATAAGGGAGTTGAGAAGTGATTACAATAGTTGAATTCACATCCAGGATCTAACACGCGTGTAGATCGGGGGGAACGTGAGAAATGTGTCTCAGCTGCTGTCTTCCATCGTTCAGATCTAGACACTGAACAGAAGATCTTTTATAACAATGTGGGTGCTGGAAGCATGCTGAGAATCAGTGATGTTAAACCGTGATCTGTTTATGACTGAAAGTAAAACATCAAGTTTATACTTCCTGCCTGAATATGACTGATCATTATGGTACATTAACTTAAAATATTTTTTGTGTATTCCTCAACCATTCAAAGGCTATAACAACAATTTGTGTTAATGTAAAACATTTCTCACATTAAAATATCCCAATGTGCTTCATGGATGATCCAAATCTCAGTTGAAAAGGTTGATTTTAAGGAGGTGAGAAGTTTCAGGATGAAATTACAGACCATGGGATTCAGTAGCTAAAAGTACACAGACCAATGTTGGAGTGATGTTGAAGTGGATCAGAAAGGGTCAAAGTACAGGGATCTCTGAGGTTTGTAGGGATGGTGGAATCTCCAGAGACTATTTGGCATGGAGAATGGCTGTCTCCATGGAGGTGAGAGGGGCAATCAGTGGGGTGCTAAGAGGGGATGTTCAATAGTCTGGGTCTGCAACCATAGCAGTTTAGGTGAGATGATTGTCTTGAAACTTATAAAGTCTTAAGGGGATTTGGTAGCATTGATGCTGAAAGATATTTCCCATTGTGGGAGAGACTAGAACTAGTGACACCATAAATCTTATGTCATTGGTAATCAGAAATCTATCAATCTTTACTTTAAATATTCTCAAAGACTGCGCTGTCTCTGAGTAAACCAATTCTCTGTGTCGCAGAGACCCTTCTGAAGAAGGATTACTGCACTCAAAATGTTAGCCCTGCTTGCTATCTACAGATGCTGTTGAATTTATTCAGCAGTCTCTGTTTTGTTTCAAATCTTCAGCATCCACAGTTCTTTTATTTATTCTCCTACGTCTGCCAGTCTCCCCACTGCCACATATGTACATGATCTACTCATAACCCTCTTCACTTCACCTGACAAAGGAGCAGTGCTCAGAAAGCTTGTGATTTCAAATAAACCTGTTGGTCTATAACCTGGTATTGTGTGTCCACCCCAGTCCAACACCGGCACCTCCACATCATATTTATATCCCATTTCAGACTCTTTCTATCAACGTTACTACCTGCTTTCCTATCTATAGTATCAACGGCAAATTTGGCTACATTAGAGTCAGTTCCTTTGACAGTGGGAAGCAAAAGCCCAAAGCCCAGTGCAGTACATTTGATATGCAAGCAACCAGGAGAAACATCTTCCCTGCATCCACCCTGTATATCTCTTTCAGCAATTTGTAGGTTTCAATGAGATCAACTCTGAGACCGAGGATGGGGAATGAAGGGAAGAGATTTTACATGGTGCACTCCCCTCCCCCAAGCCCTGAGCTGGACCCGGGCTGGTTGGTTGAGGTAGAGGGGGATAATTCCCCGAGCGGCTGCTCACTCTGGCCTAAGCTACCAGCTGGTTGCCCTGGAAATCTTGACTCCAGGAGGGGGAACAATAGGGGCCGGGCTCCCGTGTCTGTGCACCTGGTCTGCAGCCTGGATCCCAAAGACATCAATCCCCAGCACAGTGATCCCTTTTGACTGCTTTCAAACAGGATTCAAATATTCCCATCTGATTCTGAGCATTAACATAATGTGTTTGTTTATTGTTTATTTTATGTAGGATTGATGATTTGGCAATGTCCTAATCAATTATGCCTGGACATCTTTTAAAATATTAACCCAATCTCAAAGAAAAAAGATTTTTTTTAAAAATCTGTAGATAATTATTCCCCAAAATAAATCTTTTTGAAAGCCAGAAATTACATGAACTGTTTATAATTTGTAACAGTGATGTTTAATTATCTCTTTAAACTTCATATAGATTTCGCTTTGAATGGCTGAGGTAGAAACTCACATCAGTTTACATTTCACAGCAATTATGCCCACATTTGGTTGTTTTAAACGATAACTTCACATCAGAGACAGAAGTGCTCGCCCCATTAATTTAGAGGTAACTGTCAAATCTTCTATTCTCAAGCACTTTGTATTCAATGATAACAAATAGCATGAATAGTTAAGGACAAGTCAAGCCTTTTTAGCGCATATTGTCATCATGATATGATGTTTGATGTCTGTAGTTTTGTTTGTGATTATATAAAAAGTTCCACAATTCCTGATGCAGAATCAGCTCTGGTGTTGCTCTGGAAAGCATTATCACCTGTCTAAAAAGACACTCACACAATCCCCGTGGCTTTGACCAAGAGCCCAGTAGGTTAACTTGTCCATGAGAACAACCAAAAGTGTCAGAGCTGCTATAATACTCAGACTGTCAGGGCAGACACAAAAAGCCAAATGGCTTCCTTTTGCACTGTAAAAATTCTGTCGTTCAGAAGTATCAGATCTGAAATAATCTAGAGTAATGACCAGGTATTAATGTTCAGTGATTACAATCTCATTCCTGAGTCAAAATGTTGCAAGTTCAAACTGCCGTCCAGAGTCTTCACCACAAAATCTCGACTGATATTCTGATACAGTACTGAGGGAGCTCTGCACTGTCAGAGGTCCTATCTTTCAGAGGGAACCTTTAGCTGTTGCCACATATGAGCTCACAGGTGGACATAAAAGATCTCATAAAGTTATTTCCAAAAACAGGGCAGGTTTTTCGGTTTGACTGCTCAATATACAACCCTCAGTGACCATCACTGAACAGAGTATCTGCCGTAGTCATGTTTCTGTTCAGAACTCAGTTTCTGTCCTCACAGCTGCTGCCTGATATCCTTAGTGTTTCCAGCATCTTATTTTTGTTTGTGAGAGTCAGTTGCATGCAATCTAGCTGCTGTATGTCCTCCAACAGTGATTACACTTCATAAGAACTTCAGGAGCTGTGAATAACAATAGAACATCCAGAATGTGTGAAAGTCATTTTGTAAATACAAGCCCTGCATTAACAAGAACAGGTCAGTAATGGGACAGTTTTCTCTAACCTGAGAGAAATCAAGGATGCAAACTCTGTATATTAAAAGTAATTGATAACTGGACAATTAAACACCAGTCCACTTAATGAGATTATTGACATCCACTGAAGTAAACCTCAGCTGTCATAATGAACACGGTTCACTTCTGGCTGCAACAACAGCAGAATGCAATCACATGTGACCTTGCTAGTGTATCAGATGTGTGGATGAATCATTGAATCCCTTCCCACACATACAGCAGACGAAGGCTCCCTCCCCGTGGTGAAGCCATTTGTGTGACATTAGGCCAGATCCCCAAGTGAATTCCTTCCCACATGCTGAACAGGTGAATGACTTCTCCTCTGTGTGAAGGGGTCAATGTTGAATTAGACCTTTAGAGCTCTTAAAGCTTTTCCCATAAGAGCTCTCTCATCAGTGTGAGCCCACTGATGTGACACCAGGCTTGTTGACCGAGTAAATCACTGCCCACACATGGAGCTGGTGAATGATCTGTCCCCAGTGTGTTTGCATCAATGGGTTTCCAGGAGGACTGGGTATGTGTATTCCTTCCCACAATCCTCACACTTCCATATTTTCTCCATGGTACCGGTATCCTTCTGTCTCACCATGTTGTCTGATTACATTCAGTCATATAGAACACTGTCAATTTTTTTTATTTAGGGCGGCACAGGTGGCCCAGTGGTTAGCACTGCAGCCTCACAGCACCAGGGACCCGGGTTTGATTCCAACCCCAGGTGACTGCCTGTGTGGAGTTTGCACATTCTCCCCGTGTCTGCGTGGGTTTCCTCCGGGTGCTTCGGTTTTCTCCCACAGTCCAAAGATATGCAGGTTAGGTGGATTGGCCATCCTAAATTGCCCATAGTGTTCAGGGGTGTGTGGGTTATAGTGGTATGGGTCTGGGTGGGATGCTCCAAGGGTCAGTGTGGACTTGTTGGGCTGAAGGGCCTGTTTCCACGCTGTAGGGATTCTAGTTAGTGGGATGTAGGGCACCATGAGAAGGTGGTGGTGAGCTGCCTTCTTGAACCACTGCACAATATTTAGTAAAGGTATACCCACATTGCTGTTATGGAAGGAGTTCCAGGACTTTGACCCAGTGACACTGAAGGAACAGTGACTCTATAATACTTTCTCCACTATGAACGGATTGATATTTTTTCAGGCTGTGTAACTGGTTAAAACTCTTTCCACATTCAATTCAATAGAACTTTCTCACTCAGGTATTTGTTGATGTGTCTTGGTACTTTTTCAGTTAGAATAATGTTTGAAATCTTTTTCCATAGACAGAAACATTTCTCCTTCTACATTCAAAAGCCAATGATATTGATGTTGTAATGAATTAACTGAATCAGTCAGATATAATATTTGACCTTGATTTTCTGTTTGCAAAATATTTAGTTCAAATTTCCTGTAAAAGGAGTTGACAGAGTCAGTTTCACTATCAACACAGGACAGAAAGTCACAAATAGACATTTCTCAGTTCTATAGAACATTATTTCTACAGAACATGTTTCTGAAACATATGATCCTGTAACACGAAATGAAACCAAATTCAGGAATGAAGTCCCAAAAGAGTTCCTCCCAGTGTTGACAAACACTCTGAACCCTGGGCGCCCACTGGTTTTGTAATATATCAAGAATAACAATGGACACGGTATGTTTCCTTGCGTGGGCCACTGGGACATGGGCAAGATCTTGGAAGAAATGCCAGCAGAATCGTACGTGGGACAAGGAAGTAATTGGAGTTAAGTCCATTGTCAAATCAGCCATGACCTTCTTGAATGGCAGAGCAGGTTCAATGGGCCAAATGGTTTTCTCCTGGCCCTATTTCTTATTTTTGGCCATCAACGCCAAAGCCCCCGCCGCCTTCCACCAAGGAAGAGATAGATATAGTTTTTAGGGCAAAAAGGATCAAAGGTTTTCGGACAAAGGCGTTACTGAATTGGATGATCAGACAGGATCATGTTGCATGGCAATACAGGCTCACAGGGTCAAATGGTCTACTCCAGGCTCAAGAGAAAATCTTCTGACTAACCCAATCCCTCTACTCGTGTTACTCTAAGACCACTACCAAAACGTACAGTAAGACCAGGTATGATGGTCTAAAATGTCTCCAAGTGTTGACCGGCAGCTTTTTCAGATAATTATACAGGCGATGCAATGTCTCACACTGTATAAATACATTGCCCCATCGACTCCCGTCAGCTGCAAACATCACCTGTAGCCTGAACGTATGTGATACTGTGCCCACTATTTTTCGCTTTTACAGGGCGCTAGGACCCAGTTACAAACGGACAAATTGCGTCACCAAACTAGTCACGCAGGCTCCTACTCACTAGGAGCAAAGATGGCGACAATATACTATACGCAGTTCCTAGGAAAAAGACCCGGGGACATAACTCCATGACTTGTAGGTCGATAATCGAGGTTTGAGGTATTCGACAAGTGTTTATAAACCCTTTCCTTCCCCAGGGAGGCCTCAGCACTCTCTCCGCGGTCCCGCATCCTGACCGCCTGCAGATTAGAAAAGAAAGCGTCTTTGTCCACTGTACTCAATGTCATTGCGAATGCTACAGATGTTTTGTGGGATCGCGCCTGCGTACCACTGTCCTGTGTCCTGCACAGGGGACATTCACCACCGCAGGGGATGATGGGTAAGGAAACGTGCCATCAGTGCATCTTTCTTCTTTTGTACTTTGTAGCGTGTGGGGCACAGCGTGTCATAATCTAGCAAATTAGAGAAATTACACTGGAATAGTAGGCAGTGAAGTGCAAGTGTTCTGTAGTTTGTTGAGGAAAACATTTTACAATGGTATTTTTCCATTCCCATGATTGAGGAGGCATTGTGAGACTTTGTTCTGAGAAATGAAGTGGACAGTGTGTCAGTATGGAATGTCTAAGGATGGTAGTCATAGTACCATGTGGATTAGGCCATCTATGGAAAAAGATTAAAGAATGCAAAGTAAGAAAAATTAACTGGGGTAAACCAACTTCAGTAATTTGTGGCAAATTGGTAAAAGGTTTGAAAAGTAGTAATTGTACAATGAGCTACCTTTAAACAAGAGGTATTATGGGCACAGCCAACTCTGTCATTCTTAAAATTGATAGGTAGGACAACAAAGCCTGTTGATGAAATGAAGGGTATATTATATTACAAGAGTGTTTTTATGTCAGATGTCAAGTAGGACATACAATTGAGGACCATGCTGAAAATAGAACATTCAGAGGTTGGTGAAAAAGAAAATTAAAAAAATCAAAATGTATGAAAAGAAAGTGGTAACCAATGTAAAACAGATTCCTAAGGTCTTCTATAGGTATAAACAATAAAAATATAGTAAGTTCAGGAGAGGGATGATTTGGGGCTAAAAAGGGATTCATGCACGGAGGCAGAGTTTATTGCTGAAGTGTTAAATAAATATCTTGCAACTGTGTTTACCAAGAAATAAGATGCTGCCCAGGCCATGGTGAAAGAGGAGAAGGTTTAGTCACTTGGGAGGGTTTAAAATTAATAAGGAGAAGATATCAGATAGACTGCCTGCACATAAATTGATTAAGGTAGCAAAGCTGAATGAGATTATCCAAGGATATTGTGGGAAATGAGAGTGTCAATTAGAGAGAGAGTCACTTAACATTATTCTTCAGTTTTCAATGAACTCAAGGTTAGTGCTGGAGAATTGGAGGTGTTACGTCCTTGTTCTCAGAGATGTGTAAAGATAACAGCAGCAACTACAGAATAATCAGTTTAATGTATGTGGTAAGGGAACTATTAGAAACAATAATTCTGACCAAAATTAACAATGAGATTGATATATTCAGGTGAATCAAAGAAAACCAGTTTAGATTTCTTCAAGGGAAGTCATGTGTTGTAACTTGAAGAGATAATGAAGGTGATGAAGGCAATTCTGTTGATTTGTGCATGGACTTCTAGAAGGTGGTTGATACCGTGCTGCACAACAGACATGTGAGAAAAGTTGTAGCTCATAGAAGTAATGGTTTAGTAACAACTTGGATTCTGAGTGACAGGAAACAAATGTAGTGATTAGTGTGTTGGTCCAAAGATTAACGGATGTTTTCCAGTTGGAGGATAGTTTGCGGTGGAGATTCTCGGAGTGAGTGTTTGGACCTTTGTTTCTCCAAATGTGTGTTAATAACTGAGACTGTGATGTACACAATATAATTCAAAGTTTGCAGACAATACAGCACTTGGAAATCATGCAAAATTGAACTATGCTGTGGACATACTCAGGATTGAGAAGGAAGGTGGAAGAAGTGGAAGAAGTAAATAGAGAGATGAGTTTGGATTTCAGCCCAGAGAGAAGGGACAGTATGTGGAATTGGGATGAACAGGTTTGGGCCACAGAGAGGAAGCAATATTCCGTACAGACTGCAATTGTCTGAATCCTATCCTGTACCGACAGTGATGACTTTCTTATATTTACAGGTTTTTGAAAGTAAGAAATTTTCAGATGGGAATCTCAAACAAAATATCAAGAGCTGAATCTCGTCAGCCTCTGAATGTGGAAGGAAAAGTGTTTCTCTGTTCTGTCTCTGGAAAAAGATTTCAAACATCAGTAAGACTGAAAAGGTACAGAGGTACACAAACAGAGACCTAAGTAAGAATGTGCCAGTAAGATGACTGTGGAAAGAGCTTTAATCACGTACATAATCTGAAAAACATCACAACATTCACAGTGGGGAAAACCCATACATATGTCCTGTGTGTGGATGTGGCTTCAACTGATCATCTCCCCTGGAGAGACACAAGGATGCCCACAACATGGAGAAAGCATGGAAATGCGCAGACTGTGGGAAAGGATTTAGTTACCCATCTCGGTTGGAAGTCCATCGACGCAGTCACACTGGGGAGAAACCGTTCACCTGCTCCGTGTGCAGGAAGGGATTCGCTCGACCTTCTAGCCTTTGTTCACACCAGCAAGTTCATACCAAGGAGAAGCCATGCACCTGTCCCGTATGTGGGAAAGGATTTAGTCGGTCATCCTCTCTCATGGTACACCAGCGAATTCACACCGAGGAGAGACCGTACAGCTGTACTCACTGTGGAAAAACGTTCAGGTCTTCATCCAACCTCAGTCAACACCAGCGAGTTCACACTAGGGAGAGGCCCTTCACCTGCTCCACGTGTGGGAAGGGATTCTCAAAGACATCCAACTTGGTGACTCACCAACGCGTTCACTCTGAGGAGAGGCCATTCAGCTGCACTCACTGTGGAAAGAGGTTCAAACATTCATGCAGCCTCAGTGACCACCAGCAAGTTCACACTGCGGATGGGCTGTTCACTTGCTCCATGTGTGGGAAGACATTTACAAAACCTCACAATCTGGCAGCTCACCAGCGAATTCACACAGGGGAGAAACCATTCACCTGCACTGTGTGTGGGAAGGGATTCTCAGAGACATCCAACTTGGTGACTCACCAACGTGTTCACTCTGAGGAGAGGCCGTTCAGCTGTACTCACTGTGGAAAGAGGTTCAAACATTCACACAGCCTCAACGACCACCAGCGAGTTCACACTGGGGAGGGGCTGTTCACTTGCTCAGTGTGTGGGAAGAGATTCACAAAGTCTCACAATCTGGTAACTCACCAGCGAATTCACACAGGGGAGAAACCATTCACCTGCACTGACTGTGGAAAGAGTTTCAGGTGTTCATCTACTCTCCCCATTCACCAGGGAGTTCACACTGGAGAGAGACCATTTACCTGCTCTATGTGTGGGAAATAATTCAATAGGTCCTTCAACCTAGCGGCACATGAGTGAGTTCATAAATAACTGCAGAAGGAAGATTCTACTGTTATTGATTCTGTGAATCACATTCAAGTTTGGGAGTCTGATAATGTCAAGAATATTTCTTCTGACTACACAATGTTATAACAGGCCAGAGTTTAATTTTATGGGCAGATTTCCATTTTTTAAAAGAAGTGATACCTGTAATCCTTACTGTTAATTCAAGAACTCTCATCTGGAATTCAATCTCAAAACACTTAGAAGTACAAGTTTGTATTGTAAATTGACCCTTGGTGCAAAGTCTACTGTTCAGAATCTGAAAGGATCCACTGATGAACATTTCCTAATTAGTAAGTGCTAATTAGCTCTTGCTAACTTGCACATTCATTAAAGTGGCACCTCCATTTCAAAATTAAATTATCAAGAAACATGAAACAGAACAGTGAAATATTTCACAGCAATGTCAATAAAAGCTTCACTGATCAGCATTCACATTGATGAAGTTTGGATATTGTTGAGTTCAATCCATCCAGAAAAATTGCACAAGCACAGAAACTCCCAGCCACTGCTACAGTTCTTGACCTCTTCCAATTTTAGCCAGATGTTGAGTGTCCCTCAGTTTGAGAATGACTTGTTTCAGCTATGGGTCTTCATGTGACTAAACAGGCCAATTCTCAAACTACAGATCTTTGAGCACACAAGTTGGGATCTAAATGATCCCTCCCTTCTCTTCTCTAATGACTTGTGATCCTTTCCCCAGTGTCTGTAATGTATTTTTCTTTGTTGTAAGTGTCAGGAAAACTGAGGTTCCGGGACAAGGTGACACACTGACTCCCTGCTGGAAGTGCTCAGCAAATGTGACCAATCATTAAGAGCAGAGAAAGCTATGACTGTGTTTGGCTGACTCTCAAATTGTGGGTGCTCACCAGGCAGAGGTGACCCAGACTGCTCTGGGTCAAGGATCTTGACAGGAAATTTGGCTCATGTTTAACATCTGCAAATACCTCTCTTCTAAAATCCTGTGAGACTTTACAAATTTCATCACTGTCAGTGCAAGATAGAAATTCAAAGCAAAGTAGAAACCGAAAGAACTGCAGATGCTGTAAATCAGGAACTAAAACAAAGTTGCTGGAAAAGCTCAGCAGGTCTAGCAGCATCTGTGAAGGAAAAACATAGTTAACGTTTTGGGTCCTGTGTCCCTGGGAAAACGTCAGTTGCCTATGTTCAGATGAGGCCAACTTCGACAAGGGAGCCTCTGAAATGTCCATCTTCTTTCTCAACTGAGGATTCCCCATCTCTGTTGTCGACCGGGCCCTCAATCAGGTCCAACCCATCTCCTGCACTTCCGCCCTCACCCCTTCTTTTCCATCCCACAACAGCGATAGGGCTCCCTTTATCCTCACCTACCATCCCACCAGCATCCACAGACGCCATTTCCGCCACCTCCAGAGGGGCACCACCACGAGACACATATTCCCCACCCCTCCCTAGTCCGCCTTCCGCAAGGACCGTTTCCTCCGGGACACCCTGGTCCACACCTCCTTCACCCCCAACACATCCCCACAGCCTACGGCACCTTCCCCTATAACCGGCGAAGGTGCAACACCTGCCCATTTACCTCCTCCCTCCCCAGTATCCAAGGGCCCAAACATACCTTCCAGGTGAAGCAACACTTCACCCGCACTTCCCAGAATCTGGTCTACTGCATTCATTGCTCACAATGTGGTCTCCTCTACATTGGGGAAACAAAGTGTAGACTTGGCAACCGCTTTGCAGAGCATCTATGCTCTGCTCACAAAAAAGACCCTGAGCTACCTGTTGCCTGCCACTTTAACACACCACCCTGCTCCCTGGCCAACATCTCTGTCTCTGGCTTGCTGCAGTGTTCCAGCGAAGCCCAACGCAAGTTGGAGGAACAACACCTCATTTTCCACTTGGGGATCCTACAGCCCTCCGGACTCAATATTGAGTTCAATAATTTTAGGGCCTAAACTCTCCCATGTCCCAGCCCCTACCCCACACACCAGGCCTTGTTACCACATAGCCTGCCATTACACACCCCCTGTTATTAGTCACTAACAGTCCCCATCAACAACTATTCACCCTCCCAGCCTGACCATTAGCAACTCCTTTGTCTGTCCAACTGTCTTTCTCTCTCTTTGGGCTCTATCCTATCTTTACTCCCTACCCCACCCACCTTCCTATTTTCTGCATATAAACTGACGTTTTCCCAGCCACAGTCAGTTCTGAGGAAGGGTCACCAGATCTGAAACATTAACTCTGTTTTTTCCTTCACAAATGCTGCCAGACCTGCTGAGCTTTTCCAGCAACTTCGTTTTAGTAGAAATTCAAAGCAGCCCATTCCAGTTTCTGTGGAACAAATTTTCCTATTATTCCCAAATCTGTTAATCCTGGTACTACACTCTCCCTCCTCCTGGCTTGAAATCCAAATCCATCTCCACCATCTCTTTTCTCCGCTCCCACTCTGCTCCCACCCTCCATCTCCTCTGCTTGGCTTCAGTTCTCCAAATGTTGTCTGCAGAATGAGAATCAAATTAGTGACTCTGATTCGGCATCTGTGGTCTCCAGGGAATGTTTGTGAATCCTCCCCCTACCACCATCACACCCTCCTCCCACCTCCCAGCTTCTTGATCTGGGCCTCGTTGTTTTCCTCCCCAAATGCATCATCTCATGTATTCACCCCGCTCCCCCATCTTTTGATATGAACCATGTTCAGTTGCTGTCACCAGATGGGACACCTAGCGGGCCTGGTCTTGTGCCTGCGCATTAACCTCCAATGATGTACAGCCTTCTCAGCCTGAACTCAGTGCACAGATGCAGAACTGGGCCATGGTCTGAGCATAAACACAAACAGAAATTGCTGGAAAAGCTCAGCTGGTTTGGCAGCATCTGTGGAGAGAAATCACAGTTAACATTTTGGGTCTAGTGACCCTTCCTCAAAACTGATGGTAGCTAGGAAAATGTCAGTTTTTATGCAGAAGAATTGGTAGGGGGGGAAGGGGTAAGGAGTAAACGATAGTTGGGGATAGAGCCCAAAGAGAGAGAAGAACACTTCGACAGACAAAGGAGTGGATTACCAGCTGGCTAGGAAGGTGAATAGCTGTTAGTGGGGACTGTTGGTTGCTAACAATGCTTTAAGCATTCTCAGTGTCAGGATGGCATAGACTAAAGAAATGTGGACGGCGAAAGGAGATTTTGAGATAGGTTAGGAATGGAAATCTCGGGGGGGGACTCTGGGCAAGTTTGTAAACTCCAGTGGGAGGCCTTAGGGCCCCAAATATAAGCCCCATAGTGACCCTGTGTTTACCTGTGGGCACGTCATGGAGTTGGGACGGGGTTTTCGATGTTATGTACCATTACCCAGGGAACTGACCACTAATGTGACAGCGCAGAGTTTGAGGACTCAACCTTGCACTGAGCTCTGTGTTGAGGGAAACATCTCCTCATCCATCCATCCAGGCAGGCCCCTCACAGGCTGGGACGCCTCAATCTAATCTCCACCACCAAGTCACTGAGCTCTGTCCTGAGGGAAACAGCTCCTTTTCATCTGTTCCATCCAGGCTCTACGCAGACTGAGACACCTCAATCTAATACACCTTAAAAGGTGGCAATCGCCTACTGGTATTATCACTAGACTATTAATCTAGAATCTCAGCTCATATTCTGTGGACCCGGGTTCAAATCCTAAATTTGAATTCAGTAAAAATAATCTGGAATTAAAGAATCTAATGTTGACATTTAAACCATTGTCGATTGTTGGAAAAGAAAACCTATCTGGTTCACTAATGTCCTTACCCAGTCTGAACAACTCGTGACTCCGGATACACAGCAATGTGGTTGACTCTTAACTGCCCTCTAAGCAATGAGGGATGTGTAATAAATTCTGGTCCAGCCAGTGATGCTTACAACGCACGAGTACATAAAAGAAACTCCCTTCCAGTCTCCTGTATTTCAGGGAACGCAATTTCAGCCTAGCCACCTCTTCCTCATAGCGCAATTTTCCACTCCTACCAACTGTCCCCTCATCAATGCAATTACATATTTTCTTTTAATCTCTCTATCCAGACATGAGATGACACACTTCAAAGGCAGATGGAATTTGAACATAATCTGTGGATGTGGGCCTTGCTGACTGCGTCACCATTTATTGCCTGTCCCTAGATGTCCTAGAGAAGGTGGTGTGAGCTGCCTTCCTGAACCACTGCAGTCCTTGTGCTGTAGGTAGACCCACAATGCAATGAGGGAGGGAATTCCAGGATTTTCACCCTGTTGCAAGCACCGTTGGGATTAAGTCTAATTCTGCAATGAGATGATCAGCCTGCACACAAGACTCAAGTTGTGACCGAATGAATGTCTTATTTAATTGGGCTTTTTGCTTCTACTGCTCACATTAGCAGACGTCTTGGTGAGGGTACAGTGGGCTATTGTGTCCCAGTGAATCTCCAGAAGACTCTCTCTTCTGCTCATTTTTGAAAATTCTGTCATCGAAGTCCGTAATCTGAGGGGTTTCTTGTAATTTAGTTCCCTTAGTTTGTACACTATATCTTTGCTCACAATGATTTATTTAATTTCCTCATCTTATCAGAGTCATTGTTATTTCCAGAGATGTTTTTGTTTGCTATCATGAGAAAATCATTGAGAAATCTTGGGGGTTTGATGGTTGCCATCTGTACTGAAACTGAGCACGTGCTCACCCGTAAGCAGAAAGCCCACATTGTGCATTTCTATCCTGGATTGATAGAGAATGCTTTTATAAACCCCTCTTGCATGGGGGAGGGAAGGCGCATTATTTACAAACTCAAATCAGTAGAAAGGTCTCTCAAGTTCTGTCTTCTATTGATACTCATGACTTTTGCCATCTTTTACAGGGAGTAAGAAGGAAGACAGAGATTTGTGCTCTGCCTCCCATGTTTCTGACATCTTTCAAGATACAGGATGCAGCGAGAGATTTTAAAATTGAAGATAATGAAATTATTTTGGAGGTTAGAATTATTGAGCTTTCAATTGCAATTGGAAGCTTTAGTTCTATGCTCCTCATCCATGGCTGTGGAGCAGATGAGGCTAATATTATTGAGGAACCAAATCCATATCTGTCCATTGCTTTGTAACATCTCTGTCTTCCTTGATCACTGCTCTCCCCTTGTCTAACTTCCTCTGCCTCTAATCAACTTTGTACTTTAACCGTGTTTACTATTTTGTTGTTTCTGAAAATTGTGTCCAATTGAAGTTTCCACTGCCCCAGCAATGTGCTGCTGGTTTACCAGATTTACTTTCCCAACATCAGCAGCTGTTTTTCCTCCACTGGAGCTCATTTCTGCTTCTGAGCTTATGTAGACAGTCAAATTCTGCAGCATTTTTATTCCCTATGATTTATTCAGCACGTCCTGAAATATCACTCTGTTTTTCGCTCTCCACAGATATTGCCTGACCTCCCGAATTTTCCCATTATTTTCTCTTTTTGTTTTAGATTTCCAGCATCTGAAAATTTACAACCAAGTATAGAAACACAGGTAGACCTATTAGGAGTAAAAACACAAGCAGCAGAATTTTGGATCACCTCAAAATTGCTGAGAAGTTGACTGTGTGAGGCCAGCTGAGAGAGCAGGAGGATGGCGGGAGTCGAGAGAGAGTGCGAGGGGACTGCTGGGAAGGTGAGCTTTTAAAAGGCTTACCTCGTGGAGTTGGCGGCCTCCAATTGTTCAGCGGTGGGAGTCGAGAGAGTGCGAGGGGACTGCAGGGAAGGTTTAGTAGGAGCGGACACGGGATGGCTGAGTAAGTGAGGTAATATATTTGGGCGGTTGCTTTACCCGAAACACTACTGAGGTAGTGTCTTCCACCCATCCTCCTCCTCTAACCAAAAAAAGGTTCTGAGTGCTGATTTGGTAAGGTTACTAGTTTTTTTTTCTCTCAATAGTCTGGGAATTCAGAACAGTGGGAATGGATGTTAGGGCAGTTGTATGCTCCTCCTGTAGAATGTGGGAGGTAAGGGTCACCACTAGTGTCCCCACTGACTTCATCTGAGGGAAGTGCACCCAACTTCAGCTCCTTGGAAAACGTGTTAGGGAACTGGAGCTGGAGCTGGAGCTGGATGAACTTCGGATCATTCTGGAGGCCGAGGGGGTAATTGAGAGGAGTTACAGGGAGGTAGTCATACCTCAGGTACAGGAAAAAAGTAGATGGGTTACAGTCAGGGGACGGAAAGGGAACAGGCAGACAGTGCAGGGATCCCCTGTGGCCGTTCCCCTCAATAACAAGTATACTGTTTTGGATACTGTTGTTGGGGGGGAAGACTTACCAGGGGTAAGCCATGGGGTACAGGTCTGTGGCATGGAGTCTGTCCCTGTTGCTCAGAAGGGAAGGGGGGAGAGGAGGAGAGCATTAGTCACTGGGGACTCCATAGTAGGGGGGACAGATAGGAGATTCTTTGGGAACGAGAGAGACTCACAGTTGGTGTGTTGCCTCCCAGGTGCCAGGGTCCGTGATGTCTCGGATCGTGTTTTCAGGATCCTTAAAGGGGAGGGGGAGCAGCCTCAAGTCGTGGTCCACATAGGCACCAACAACATAGGTAGGAAAAGGGATGGGGATGTAAGGCAGAAATTCAAGGAGCTAGGGTGGAAGCTTAGAGCCAGAACAAGCAGGGTTGTTATCTCTGGTTTGTTACCCATGCCACGTGCTAGCAAGGTGAGGAATAGGGAGAGAGAGCAGTTGAACACGTGGCTTCAGGGATGGTGCAGGAGGGAGGGATTCAGATACCTGGATAATTGGGGCTCATTCTGGGGTAGGTGGGACCTCTACAAACGGGATGGTCTACACCTGAACCAGAGGGGGTCCAATATCCTGAGGAGGAAATTTGCTAATGCTCTTTGGGAGGGTTTAAACTAATTCAGTAGGGGGGTGGGAACCTGAATTGTAGCTCCCGTGAACAGGAGGTTGTGAGTAGTGAGGTCATGAATAAGGTTTCAAGGTCACAGGAGTGTACCGGCAGGCAGGAAGGTGGTTTGAAGTGTGTCTACTTCAACGCCAGGAGCATCCGGAATAAGGTGGGTGAACTTGCAGCATGGTTTGGTACCTGAGACTTCGATGTTGTGGCCATTTCGGAGACATGGATAGAGCAGGGACAGGAATGGTTGTTGCAGGTTCCGGGGTTTAGATGTTTCAGTAAGATCAGGGAAGGTGGGAAAAGAGGGGGAGGTGTGGCATTGTGAGTCAAGGACAGTATTACGGTGGCAGAAAGGACGTTTGATGAGGACTCGTCTACTGGGGTAGTATGGGCTGAGGTTAGAAACAGGAAAGGAGAGGTCACCCTGTTGGGAGTTTTCTACAGGCCTCCGAAAAGTTCCAGAGATGTAGAGGAAAGGATTGCAAAGATGATTCTGGATAGGAGCGAAAGTAACAGGGTAGTCATTATGGGGGACTTTAACTTTCCAAATATTGACTGGAAACGCTATAGTTCGAGTACTTTAGATGGGTCAGTTTTTGTCTAGTGTGTGCAGGAGGGTTTCCTGACACAGTATGTAGATAGGCCAACAAGAGGCGAGGCAACATTGGATTTGGTACTGGGTAATGAACCAGGCCAGGTATTAGAATTGGAGGTAGGTGAGCACTTTGGTGATAGTGACCACAATTCGGTTACGTTTACTTTAGCGATGGAAAGGGATAGGTATATACTGCAGGGCAAGAGTTATAGCTGGGGGAAAGGCAATTATGAGGCGATTAGGCAAGATTTAGGATGCATAGGATGGGGAAGGAAACTGCAAGGGCTGGGTACAATTGAAATGTGGAGCTTGTTCAAGGAACAGCTACTGCGTGTCCTGGATAAATATGTACCTGTCACGCAGGGAGGAAGTGGTCGAGTGAGGGAACCGTGGTTTACTAAAGAATTTGAATCTCTTGTCAAGAGGAAGAAGGAGGCTTATGTAAAGATGAGGCGGGAAGGCTCAGTTAGGACGCTTGAGAGTTACAAGTTAGCCAGGAAGGACCTAAAGAGAGAGCTAAGAAGAGCCAGGAAGGGACATGAGAAGTCTTTGGCAGGTAGGATCAAGGAAAACCCTAAAACTTTCTATAGGTATGTCAGGAATAAAAGAATGACTAGAGTAAGATTAGGGCCAGTCAAGGACGGTAGTGGGAAATTGTGCATGGAGTCTGAAGAGATAGGAGAGGCACTAAATGAATATTTTTCGTCAGTTTTCACACATGAAAAAGACAATGTTGTCGAGGAGAATGCTGACGTACAGGCTATTAGACTAGACGGGATTCAGGTTCATAAGGAGGAGGTGTTAGCAATTCTGGAAAGTGTGAAAATAGATAAGTCCCGTGGGCCGGATGGGATTTATTCTAGGATTCTGTGGGAAGCTAGGGCTGAGATTGCAGAGCCTTTGGCTTTGATCTTTATGTCGTCATTTGTCTACAGGAATAGTGCCAGAAAACTGAAGGATAGCAAATGTTGTCCCCTTGTTCAAGAAGGGGAGTAGAGACAACACTGATAATTATAGACCAGTGAGCCTTACTTCGGTTGTGTGTAAAGTGTTGGAAAGTGTTATAAGAGATAGGATTTATAATCATCTAGAAAGGAATAATTTGATTAGGGATAGTCAACACGGTCTTGTGAAGGGTAGGTCGTGCCTCACAAATCTTTTTGAGTTCTTTGAGAAGGTGACCAAACAGGTGGATGAGGGTAAAGCGGTTGATGTGATGTATATGGATTTCAGTAAAGCGTTTGATAAGGTTCCTCACGGTAGGCTATTGCAGAAAATACAGAGGCATGGGATTGAGGGTGATTTAGTGGTTAGGATCAGAAATTGGCTAGCTGTAAGAAGACAGAGGGTGGTGGTTGATGGGAAATGTTCATCCTGGAGTTCAGTTACTAGTGGTGTACCGCAAGGATCTGTTTTGGGGCCACTGCTGTTTGTCATTTTTATAAATGACCTGGATGAGGACGTAGAAGGGTGGGTTAGTAAATTTTCGGATGACACTAAAGTCGGTGGAGTTGTGGATAGTGCGGGAGGATGTTGCAGGTTACAGAGGGACATAGATAAGCTGCAGAGCTGGGCTGAGAGGTGGCAAATGGAATTTAATGCGGAAAAGTGTGAGGTGATTCACTTTGGAAGGAGTAACAGGAATACAGAGTATAGGGCAAATGGTAAGATTCTTGGTAGTGTGGATGAGCAGAGAGATCTCGGTGTCCATGTGCATAGATCCCTGAAAGTTGCCACCCAGGTTGATAGGGTTGTTAGGCAGGCATACGGTCTGTTAGGTTTTATTGGTAGAGGGATTGAGTTTTGGAGCCGTGAGGTCATGTTGCAGCTGTACAAAACTCTGGTGCGGCCGCACTTGGAGTATTGCGTACAGTTCTGGTCGCCGCATTATAGGAAGGTTGTGGAAGCATTGGAAAGGGTGCAGAGGAGATTTACGAGGATGTTGCTTGGTATGGAGGGAAGGTCTTATGAGGAAAGGCTGAGGGACTTGAGGCTGTTTTTGTTAGAGAGAAGAAGGTTAAGAGGTGACTTAGTAGAGACGTACAAGATGATCAGAGGATTAGATATGGTGAACAGTGAGAACCTTTTTCCTCGGATGGTGACGGCTAGCACGAGGGGTCATAGCTTTAAACTGAGGGGTGATAGATATAGGACAGATGTCAGAGGTAGGTTCTTTACTCAGAGAGTAGTAAAGGCATG
Organism: Ginglymostoma cirratum; assembly: GCA_024137785.1. Classification (NCBI taxonomy): domain Eukaryota; kingdom Metazoa; phylum Chordata; class Chondrichthyes; order Orectolobiformes; family Ginglymostomatidae; genus Ginglymostoma; species Ginglymostoma cirratum. Next base: position 878,540 of record JAHRHZ010000127.1, on the reverse strand, counting down.
GAATGCCCTGCCTGCAACAGTAGTAGACTCGCCAACTTTAAGGGCATTTAAATGGTCATTGGATAAACATATGGATGATAATGGAATAGTGTAGGTTAGAGGGGCTTCAGATTGGTTTCACAGGTTGGCACAACATCGAGGGCCGAAGGGCCTGTACTGTGCTGTAATGTTCTATGTTCTATGGTTAACTCTAGAGATAATAAGTGAATGGAGAAGAAACAAAGCCACATGAGCTGAAACTAGGGTGGAGATAAGTGAGGTCACTGAGGTGGAAGTAGATGGAAGGTCTTTTTGATGATGTTAATAAAATGTTTAAAGTTTAGTCTGGGCATAACATTGTTACTCTGACCAGTCTGTTTTAGCATTAGACAGTTGCAAGACAGAGAGATGATGTTGGGCAGGAGGAAATAGAGTTTGTAACAGAGATTGAATGTTTCAACTTCCTAGTGCTTCAATGGAGGATATTTCTGCTCTTCCACTGCTGGATGTCGGACACATTAGGAGGGTGAGAGATTTGGAAGGAACATGAAGGTGATGGTGTCCACATCTCTTATCCTGAACGTTCTAGATGGTGAAGATTGAGAGTTTAGGAGATTCTGTCCAAGAACTGGTCAAGCTGTAAGTGCATACAGCTGTCTTTTTCACTTCTCTCTTTACTTCATCCCTTAGAGGCCAGAGTCTTGTCCATGTTCATACTGGATGGCAGATTCCCTTCCTGATGGACAATAGCGAGCATTAGGTTTTTAGGACATTCTGACAAGTTTCATGATGAATTTCTCTCATAGCTGATCCAACAAATTGCTATATTCAAAAACAAAAACAGAAACTGCTCGAAAAGCTCAGTGGGTCTGGCAGCATCTGTGGAGAGAAAGCAGAGTGAACATTTCGGATCCAGTGACCCTTCCTCAAAACAGAAATGACCATATTAATTCAGTTCAATGTCACAGCCTTTTTTTCTGTGGGTGTTCTCACATTCTGTTTTTTTTCTCTCTGCTTTTAAAACAGTTTCAGAGGGTGCCAGAAAGGGATCACAGATCCAGCAGCACCTCGAATCTGATGGAAGTTTCCAATTTATCACAACCAAAATGTAATTGGATAGTGAACATGGATGGAAAGAACACGGTACACAGTGAAGAGAAAACCAACACATGTTCTACGTGTGGACAAGTCTTCAGTCTGTCGTCTGGCCTGTCAAGACACAAGTGCAGTTACTGTGTGTAGAGACCATGGAAATGTGGACATTGTGGGAAGCAATTAAGTGACCAATCCGAGCTGGAAATTCACCAAAGCAGCCACACTGCAGACAGACCATGGAAATGTAGGGACTGTGATGAAGAATTAACATTCCTTCCTGAGCTGGAGATCCATTGGTGCAGAATGGGGAGCCACCTTTCATGTGCTCTGAGTGTGTAAAAAGATTTATTCACTCTTCCTACCTTATGACCCACCAGTGAGTTTACACTGGGGTGACTCCTTTTAAATGCACAGACTGCAAGAAGTGTGACAAATTTTCAAGGGAAGTGCTGTCCCATCACCATGTTCACATCAAGGAGAGTCCGTTCAGATCCACTTACTGCGGGAAAGGGTTCAAGACGTCATCTGAATTCACTGTACACCAGAGAATTCACTCTGGGGAGAGGCTGTTCACCTACAGTGCGTTTGGGAAGGTATTCACTTGGTCATCGCACCTCACAATATACTAGCGAGTCTTCACTGAGGCGAGACATTTTAACTGCCCAGAATGTGGGAAGTGCTTTCAGAGTCTGACTATCTGATGAACCATTAATGCGTTTATAAAGAAGAAATACCTTTCAGATGCTCTCTACATGTGGATCGGCGTTCAAACAACCATTTCACTTCACAGTACACCAGTGAGCTCGCAAGGGGTAGAGGCTGTTCACCTATACCAAGTAAGGAAGGGATTCACTCGGAAAGCCCTCCTCATTCACCAGTGAGTTCACATGTAACTACAGGAGTTGGCCTTTGCTGTTAGTCACATCCAGGACTGAACCATGTTCATTGGTTAATAAACCCCTGCTCAGTTTGAATTGTTAATATTCTGGATAAAACTAAAATAAATCAGCTTTTAATGAAACAAAGCCTTTTATTATTTTATGCAAAAAACTTGTGCTGTTTTATTGAAAGAACATTGGCAGCCTCAATAATTAACCATCATCCTAACTAAATTGCAAACATAAAACATATGATCTATCAAACCAGGCTTCACTCAGAGATCTGACTAGTGCAGTATTACCTCAACTGAGGTCATACCATTTGGAGAATGAGTGGCAATCTGACTGAAATTTATTAGATTCTTACAGGTGGATGTAGATCAAATTTCTCCCCTGGCTACTGAGTCTAAAACAAGGGGACATAGTCTCAGAATAAGACGTAGGACATTTAAGACCATTCAGAAGGGGTTGAATCTTCAGAATCCTCTACCCAGAGCTTCATAGAACCTCAATCATTGCAGATATTCAAATCATAACTCAACAGAGTCCCAGAGACAAATGACGTAATGAGAAATGGGAATACTGCTGGTAAAAAAGGATCCGCCATGATCTAACTGAAAGGCAGGGTAGGCCCGGGGCCAAATGGTCCACTCCTGATCTATGTTGAACGCCTTTTCCCATCATCTCAAATCCAACAATGAGCTAGGAGCTGATAGACTTGGTCACTAGGAGTAAGACCATCTGATCAGTTGCCTCTGCCATCTTCCTCCCTTCCCCTAGCTCACCAGGATAAATGGCCTCTAACGTTCTTTGAACATTCAACTTGTATTATTATTCAGTTTTTCTCCTCCCTCCTGACATGTCCTGTCAGTGTTCAATTGTCCATTTGACTCACTTCTGAGTCCCTGAAGTGGATTCCTAGGGTATCTTCCAAGGATCTCTCCTGGGCCCTTCATATTTCTCATCACTGGGCAGCAATTTCTGAATACAGTGTTCCTTTACACATGTATGCTGATATAGTTTGGCTCCATCTCACTACGATCCATCTCCATTCCTCCAATGACACTAAATTATCAAACTGACTATTGCACAGATAGTGACAGATGAGCACAAATTTCCTCCAAGTAAAAATGGAGAAGGCAAAGCCATTAACTTCAGTCACCTTAACTACCAAGTTCATCCCTCTCCCTGGGAAATGTTTCAGGCTCAACTACACACAATCTCGGTGTTAAATTTAATCTCAAAATGAGCTTCTGATCACATATCACTGAGAGAAACAGTTTATTTGCCTTTGAGCACCGAGATTAAAGAGTAATTTTATCGAGGTGTAGAAATATTTTAGGACCTTTCATCTCCATAGGGAGAAACTGTTTCCACTGCGGGATGGTTGTAACCACAGAACACAGCTTCAGGGTAAGTGGCAAAAATCCAGGTAAAGATGAGAAGAGATGATCTTACTCAGTGAGTTCTGATGATCTGGAGGACATTATCTGTAACTCTTGTGGAAGCAGATCCAGCAGTAATGTGCAAAAGTGACTTATAATTTTCCTCAATAAGGAAAGTTTTACAGGGCAAGGGAGAAGGAGGAGGGGAGTGGGACAAACTGTACATGCACTGTTTCTGAAAATGCTGACAATGGGTCAAAAGGCCACCTTCTGTACTCTCAAGTTTTATTGCATGTGTTTATAATGAGTCAGGATTTAACTATTTACACAGTTCCTGTTTCATTAACAAACAGTTGCTTCCTCCTTCAATAATTGGGAATAATTTCACCACTCATGTAAAATAACAATTATTATAATGAATAATCAGAGCCCTATTCAATAACGGTCAGGGTCCTATTACATTGAAGTCATTTGCACATTGTAAAAGATAAATAACCTGGATGTTACTGTATTGATCACCCCAGTCCAAATACATGCCTCCCCTTCCCCCAGTGATTAGCAATTCTCAGACCCCCTCCCAAAAAATTTTTACTATTGGGTGACACAGATTCTGAGGCATTAAAAGGGGTCACACTGGAAACATTTTGGGCAGCAGTGATTTAACACAATCCCTTTCTAGACTTTAATTGCACTGATCTCATTCCTTACCTTGTCGTTCACTGTCACAATGTTCTATCTCCCTGAGAGAAGTTATCATTAATCACGGGCAGCACAGTGGCTAGCACTGCTGCCCTCACAACACCAGTGAGCCAGGTTCAATTCCACCCTTGGATGACTGTGTGAACTTTCTCCCCGTGTCTGTGTGGGTTTCCTCCAGCTGCTCTGGTTTCCTCCCACAGTCAATGATATGGGCCAAGAGCAGGCAGGTGGAACTAGTTTAGTTTGGAATTTTGATTGGCATGGACTGGTTGGACCAAAAGGTCTGTTTCTATATGCAGGTTAGGTGGTTTAGCCATGGGAAATACAGGGTTATAGGATTAGGGTAGAGGGTGAGCTTATGTGGGAGGCTCAGTGTGGACTCCATGAGTTATCAGACACCCTTGTGAGTTGTTGATTTGGTGTTGTTTCAGTCTATTCCTCACCCTGGAACTGTCAGATGTGATGCTGACAAACTGTGCAGGGCATGTGGTTGTATAAAACGCAGATCAGACTGAAGAGTCTTGGTGGACATCATATTTTAGATGGACTCAAGGAATATGGAGAGAAAGCAGAAATGGGATACTGAGATTGCATGATCAGCCATGATAATGTTGAATGGTGGTGCAGACTCCAAGGGCTGAATGGCCTACTCCTGCACCTATTTTAGGAACATAAAACAGTACGGCACAGTACAGGCCCTTCAACCCAAGGTTGTGCCGTCCTATTATCCAACTCTAAGATCAAACTACCCTGCATACCCTTCATTTTACTATCATCCATGTGCCTATTCAAGAGTCACTTGAATGTCCCTAATGTATCTGACTCCACTACCACTGCCGGCAATGCATTCCACGCACCCACCACTCTCTGTGTAAAGAACCTACCTCTGACATCTCCACTATACCTTCCTCCAATCACCTTGAAATTATGGCCCCTCGTAATAGTTATTTCTGCCCTGGGAAAATGTCTCTGGCTATCCACTCTATCAATGCCTCTCATCACCTTGTACACCTCTATCAAGTCACCTCTCATCCGTCTTCGCTGCAGTGAAAAGAGCCCTAGTTCCCTCAAGATTTCCTCATAAGACCTGCCCTCTAGTCCAGGCAGCAGCCTGGTAAATCTCCTCTGCACCCTCTCTAAAGCTTCCACATCCTTCCTATAATGAGGCGACCAGAACTAGTACAATATTCCAAGTGTGGTCTAACCAGGGTTTTAAAGAACTGCAGCATAACCTCGCAGCTCTTAAACTCAATCCCCCTGCCAAAGAAAGCCAACACACCATACGCCTTCTTAACCACCCTATCAACTTGGATGGCAGCGTTGAGGAATTTATGGACGTGGACCCCGAAATCCCTCCATTCCTCCATACTGCCAAGAATCCTACCATTAAACCTGTATACTGCATTCAAATTCGACGTTCCAAAATGAATCACTTCACACTTTTCCAGGTTGAATTCCATCTGCCACTTCTTTGCCCAGTTCTGCATCCTGTCAATGTCTTGTTGCAAACTACAACAGCCATCCACACTATCCACAACTCCATCAACCTTTGGTTTCTATGTTTACCCAAAATCTTGTCAATCATAATGCTTTAGGCAGATCTGCAAGAGTAAGGTGGGGAGTGAAATCCTGTTTCCTGCACTTTTTCTATAGCTTTCAGAGGATCATATCTGCTGTCGATTTGTCAGCACAGAAACCACACTGTGCTTCTGGATACACTTGGTCTGAAGGTGAATGAAATCTTTTAAACATGATTCTCATGAAGGCTTTCCTTGTGATGCTGTATGAGATGTCCCTTAGTTATGATCTCCTGTCACACCTTTCTTTACATAAATTGTGATGATGTTTGCATCATGCTTGTCCTGTGCAACAGACCCAACCTCCCAAAAGAGGAGGGGGAAGTCATGAGGGTTGGGGGCAGTGAAGGAGATGGGACTTTCTGTGCTTGAGCAGTTCAGCTGGAGTCCCATCTTTGTCTCTCTGCTTGGGAAGTGATTAATGACGTTTACATGGTTCAGTATTTCTTGACCAACTCAACCATGTCAGGAAGCTGCAGGAGAGTTTCAAAGAGAAACTGAGAGACAACTGTCTCACGGGAGGACAGCTCACAGTCGTGTTCAACCCAACAGAACATCAGTTGTGTCAGTGAGAACTGCCCTATCTGCTGATTTTCGTGGGGGGAGAGGGGACACATTAGTGATGGTTGGACCAAGGGCTAATTGATCCCATCCTACACAACACCACATTTCCATTATCACAGTCAGTTTGAATTGTTTTACATTGGCTGACCCAGTGATTGTTTGCAGGGTATTGTTCTGCCTTGTGCATCATTCTCTTGGCTATGGCCAATGTTATAGGGTTAGAGCTTTGCTAGAAAACATCAAACTGTGCAACTTTCAAACATCATCAATTCAATGATATGCCTGTAAAATACTTCCTTCTTCAGTTTCATGCTCCTTCATTACTTAATTTCAAATGGATGTGTCATGTTCAAGAATGTGCAAATCAGTGAAAATTGTCAGCAAGGATTAATCAGCACTTTCTCATTGGAGATGTACATAATTGAATCCTTTCAGACACCGAATTGTAAATCTACCATCAAAGGTCCATTTAGAATTGAAGTAAAAGTTTGTAATTTTACTGTGAACAAGTTTTTGAGATTTCTTGAATCAAGGGGAAAGATCTCATACTGAGCCTTAAAGTGGGACTCACTGCAGCCTCAAAAATCAGCACAGTTAGCCAGAATATTAAACACCAGTCAGTTATAGGGGTGCTCATGGCAACAGAAACAACCAAATACTTTCACAGGATGAATCCTGCATGTGATTAACACAAGTAACAGCAGCAAAATCAAAATCCAATCTTCACTTACGAACTCACTGATATATCAGAAGCATTCACAACTGAGTGAATCCCTTCCCAAACACAGAACAGGGAAACAGTATCTCCCTAGTTAGAGTGTGTTAATGTATAGACAGGGTTATGAAGAAGGGAAACAGCAGATAAAATGCTGACTCTGTTTTCTCTCCACAGATGTTGCCAGACCTTCTGAGTTAATCCAGCAATTCCTGTTTTTGATTTGGATAACTGCCTGAAACGGTTTCAAGAGATGAGATTAGCCTTAGTGTGAACTCAGCGCTTTGATGGAAGAATGAACAACTGAGTCAATCCCTTTCCACAAACAGGGAAAGTGAATGGTCTCCCCACCATGTGAATCCCCTGGTGTCCAACCAGTTCGAATGATTGAGTGAATTCTTTTCCACCCACAGAGCAGGTGAATGGTCTCTCTCCCATGTGAACTCACTGGGGTGAAGTGAGGATCGATGAATTGTTGAATTTCTTTGCACATTAAGTGCAATTGCAGGGCCTCTCTTCAGTGTGAACTCTCTGATGTGACATCAGGGAGATGTCTGAGTAAATCACCTCAAGACAGAAATGACAAATGGCTTCTCCTCACTGAGACTGCGTCAAAGATTTCCAGCCGATATGAAGAAATGAATCCTTTACCACAGTGCTCACATTTCCATGGTTTCTCCATGGTGCCAACGTATCTCTGTCTCTCCAGGTTGGATATTCAGTTGAAGCCCCGGCCCCCAATAGAACACGTGGACTGTGTCTCCCTGCTGTGATGGTGTGATGATTTTTCAAGCTGTGTAACTGGTTAAAGCTCTTTCCACAGTTAGTGCTGCACTGAAATCCTCTAACCCAGGTTATGTGTGTCTCTCAGCAATTTTCACTGATATTTGACCCATTCTCCTGCAGACAGAACAAACATTTCTCCTTCCACATTCAAAGACCAATGGTATTCCAGCCCTGACGGATCAAGTTTCTGTTAACATTTGACATTGAGATTTGATTTGAGATTCTGATCTGTCAACCCTCCCCTTCTAATATCCTGTAAAGGAGTTTGCTCAAGTCAACACTGTCAGTCAAGGACAGAAATTCAGAACAGAGAATTTCAGTTTTTAATGAAACAATTTTCCTCCCTTGTTCTTAAAAAGCTGTAATTCCCAGTCCCACACAGACTCCTTCACAGGCAGGGTGAGAGGGAGACAATTCATGAGGCTTTGTAGCTGAGTATCTGTGCGAGTGGCTAATGCAGCACCTTCAGTGCAGATCAATTTTCTGACTAAAGGTGAGTTGTATTTTTGGCTTTGTTTCCAGTTTGGAACAATTGTCGACCTTACTGTCTGACCTGATGTCCAGATAAACTCTCTTCATATCTGCAGGAGACACCAAGGATAGGAAAATGGAGAAGAAAATACCAAACAAAGTGAAGGATTATACACAGCCCTCTTTCACTCCATTATTAATCCTGAAACTGTCAGGTGTGGTGCATCAGACTTCACAATACATGACAGAATGACAAGATCAGACTGTAGAGCTTTGCTGGACAATGTATTTGTTGTAATCCTCTCTGTAACCTTTGCTTTTGTGAATCTGATGGTTTCTGTGTTAAAAGTATCCTGAAACAAGAACAGAAAAAACAACAGAATCCAACCCCTGCAGCTCGTCTTTTAAAATTATTTCATGACTGGGCCAGCATTTATTGTCAATCCCTCACTGCCCTTGAGAAGATGGTGGTGAACTGTATTCTTGAACTGCAGCAGTCCATGGGGTACTTGGGTTCACTTATGAACTCAGTCATGTGTCATTTGGTTGACGGACCAAATGAGTCCCTCCCCACACATGGAGCAGATGAACAGCCTCTCTCTGGTGTGAACTCGCTGGTCAGCAAGGAGAGAGGATGAACACCTGAAACTCTTCCCTCAGGAAATGCACTGATGGCTTCTCCTCTGTGTGAATTAGCTGGTGAGGCTTAAGGGCGGATGATAGGGTGAATCCCTTCCCAAACATACAGCAGAGTGAACTTGCTGCTGTACGATGAGGATGGACTTCTGCCCGAAATTCTTCCCACAGGAAACATAGCTGAATGGTTTCTGTCCAGTGTGACCTTGCTGGTGGGTCAACAGGGTCATCTTCTGAGCAAACCCCTTGCCACACACAGAACAGGTGAATGGTCTCTGTCCTGTGTGGAGTCACTGGTGTCTCAGCAAACTGGTTAACCGAGTGAATCCCTGTCCACATACAGAGCAGATGAATGGCTTCTCCCTGCTGTGAACTCTCTGGTGTGTCAGCATGTGGAATCTCTGAATAAATCCCTTGCCGCACAAGGAGCATGCCAATGGTCTCTCTCCAGTGTGAACTCACTAGTGTATGAGCAGTTTGGATGACTAAGTGAATACTTCCCACACAAGGAGAAAGTGAATTGCCTCTCCCCAGTGTGAGGACACTGGTGCACAGTGAGGATGGAAGAATGTCTGACCCTCTGACCACAGGAGGTGCAACTGAATGGTTTCGGCTCAGTGTGAATTCGCTGGTGTGATCAAAGGCCGGATGAACGAGTGAATCTCTTCCCACACTCAGAGCAGTTGAATGACTTCTCCGCATTGTGAACTCACTGGTGTAGATTCAGGTCAGAGGAGGACCTGATCCTCTTTGCACAGCAGGTGCAATGGCCTCTCTCAGTGTAAACACAAGTTTGGTTGTCTGAATAAATCCCTTCCCACACATGGTGCACACAAATGGCTTCTCCCCAGTCTGAATGCTTTGATGGGTTTACAGCTCGAATGGATAATCGAATCCATTCCCACAGTCCCCACATTTCCACAATTTCTCCACGGTATAGGTAGATTTATATTTCTCTGTTTGAATGATCAGTTGGAACCTTGTTCATGCACAGACCACGTGTAAAGTCTCTCCCTGTTCCGATGGTGAAATTTTTGTTAAAACTATGTGAATGGTTGAAGCTTCTTTCACAGTCTGTACACTGGAACACTCACTTCTGATATGCCTGTCTCGGTGCTTTTCTAGTCGCACTGATGTTTTTATTTTTCTCCCCAGGAGACAGAACTAATGTTTCTCTTCCATATTCAAAGGCTGGCAGTATTCGGATCCTAATAAATTGAGTCACTCTGTAGAACCTTGACAGAACATTTTGCTATGGTTTCATATCACTGAAATTCTTTCCTCTAGAAAACAAGATGAGAAAAGTTAGTCTAAATATAGAAGTTCAAAACAGATAATTCCAATTTCTATGAAGCACTTTTTGCTCTCTACTTCCTCCAGTGGCTGTGGTGAATCTTTTCTGCCCACCTCCTAGTGTTTCCTTTTTGACCAGATATCGGACTCATATCGAAACAAGGGCAGGAATTATAGAATTAATGGTAGGGCCCTGGGTGGTGTTGTAGAACAGAAAGACCTAGGGGTCACTTGCATAATTCTTTGAAATTTGCGTCACACGTAGACAGGGTGGTTAAAAAGGTGTTTAGCATGCCTGCCTTCGTTGTTCAGACCTGTGAGTTTTGGAGTTGGGACATCATGTTGAGATTGTACAGGATAATGGTGAGGCCTCTTCTGAAGTACAGAGTGCAGTTCTGTTTGCCCTGTTATGAAAAAGGGTATTATTAAATTGGAGAAGGTTCAGAAAAGATGTACCATGACGTTGCTGCTAATGGAGGATTTGAGTTATAAAAATACACTGGATAGGCTGGGACTTATTTCACTGCAGCATATGATGTTGAGGGATGACCTTATAGAGGTGTATAAAATCATGAGGTGCATAGATAAGGTGAATAGCAAGGGGTTTTTTCACTTAGGTGGGAGAGTTTAAAACATATTTTTAAGGTGAGAGGAGAAAGTTTTAAAAAGGATGTGATAGGCAATATGTGCGATTCGTGTGTGGAATGAACTGCCAGAGGAAATATTGGATGCGGGTACAATTACAGCATTTAAAAAAAAGTGTAGGTAAGTACACGAGTAAGAAACATTTGGAGGGATATGGGCCAGGTGCAGGCAGATGGGACTAGTTGAGTTTGGGAACACATTCAGCGAGGACTAGTTGGATTGAAGGGTCTGTTTCCATCCTGTATGATTCTATCGCTCAATTATTTCTTCCCAAAGCGGAATTCTTATTTATTCTCCTTCTTTCCGCATCTCCACTTGTGAACCATCCTCCTCATGCTGCCTCCAGATGTGACCCAATGAGTTTACAGTATGAAAATTATTCCCATTGCATATTCGGCAAAAAGCAATTTGCATTAAAAACCGAAAATTGAGGTTAGAAATTGGGAAGAAACAAATTGGTTTGAATTTGCTGTGTGAACATGTTCCTCTCCCAGCCCATTGAGAAAGTAAGGCTGTGCATGCGTATTGCTGTCCCAATAAAGATGGCGGCCCTCGATCCAGGCTCTTCCCTGCTGCTTTTTCCTAGTCTGCAAACCAGGGCCTCAATCTTCTAATTCAGATTGGGATAATTTCCCAGTATTTGCAAAACTTTCCCATCCATGCCCACGCCACTCAACTAAATCTCACCATTTACCGTCTCTATCACCTCTTAAGTTCCAACACCCAGTTCCTCAGTTACAATGCACTGCGCCTGAGCACGGAAACATCGGCGTCACACGTGTCCCGTCCTTCAATTACTCCGATTGGTTTGAGGACCAGCTGTTCCCGCTAGGGCCTCCAGGCCCACCCCCTGTTCCTATTGTATCAGAGATAAAAGGTACTGCAGATGCTGGAGAATCCGAGATAACAAGGTGTGGGGCTGGATGAACACAGCAGGCCAAGGCCTGCTGTGTTCATCCA
>JAHRHZ010000127.1:854686-866457 GCA_024137785.1 Ginglymostoma cirratum | reverse complement strand
TGAACACAGCAGGCCAAGGCCTGCTGTGTTCATCCAGCCCCACACCTTGTTATCCCTGTTCATATTGGTCAGATTGCTCCTTCAATCACCCCGGAGAGCCATTATGATTGGTTTGATTTGTAATGTTATTATCACTTGTCCCTGTTACAGTGAAAAGTTTTGTTTTGTGTGCAGTACAGCTGATCATACCGTACAAAGATCACAGGTGATAGAGCAAGGCGAGGAATACAATGTTACAGCTGCAGAGAAGATGCCCAAAAAGCAAGATTGTCCGTAATCACGAAGTGATTTGAGAGGCTGGTCATGCCCCACATTATCTCTAGTCTCCCAACCTGCCTTGATCTCCTAAAATTTACCAACTGACGTAACAGGTCCATAGTGGATGCCATTTCCCTAGCCCTGCGCTCATTCCTGGAACATTTGGACAACATGAACACCTACGTCAGATACCTACTCATACTCATGGACTGCAGCTTTGCTTTAACACCATAATCCTCTCCAGACTTATTCATTCCTAGTTTACCACACTTGCTTGATTAGTTGTTAATTTTGAAGTTTGACGTTCTATTCACGTAAGGTCTGATGATGTTGCTTGATCTCAGTTAGGTGTCATTTCCTAATATGCTATCTGTAATTGTTTGAGTGTATGTTGTGTTTTGCTTGAACTTGAACGATCATATAGTAACCACACAGAATATGGTCTGTCAACATGTAATCCAACACGCTTCACGTTCAGGATCAAGAGGAGGAACACAGCAGGCCAGGCAGCATCAAAGGAGCAGGAAAGTTGACACTTTGGGTCGGGCCCCTTCTTCAGAAATGGAGAGGGGAAAGGAAGCTGAGAAAAAAATAGAGAGAGGAAGGGTGGGACTGGGGAAGGTAGGTGAGATGGTGATAGGTGAGTGCAGGTAGGGAGTGGAGGGGATTGTTCACTGAGGTGGGAGGACAGGATAGGTGGGAGAGAAGATGGATAGGTTGTGTCAGGTCAAGGAGGCAGGGATGAGAGGGAGGCTTGGACATGGGATGAGGTTGGGGGTGAGGAGATTTTAAAACTGGTGAATTCCATGTTTAGGCCATCAGGCTGTAGGCTCCCAAGGCAGCATATGAGGTGTTGCTACTCCAGTTTGCAGGTGGTATCATTGTGACACTGGAGGAGGCCCAGGATGGATTTGTCACTCACGGAGTGGGAGGGGAAATTAAAATGGTTGGTGACCAGAAGGTGTTGTTGTTTGTTGTGTACAGAGCACAGATGCTCTATAAAATGGTGTCTGAGTCTACGCTTGGTCTCACCAATGTAAAGGAGGCCACATCAGGAGCAGCGGATACAGTAGACTAAGTTGACAGATATGCAGTGAACCCCTGTCTAAAATGGAAGGTTTGTTTTGTGCCTTGAATGGAGGTGAGAGGTAGGCATAGGGGCAATGTAGCCATTTCTGCAGTTGCAGGGAAACGTGCGGGGGATGGTGGGGTTAGTGGCAAGTGTGGAAAGGAAGAGGGAGTCACAGAGAGAGCAGTCCCTACAGAAGGCAGATAGGGGTGGGGAGGCAAATATCTCTTTGGTTGTGGTGTTGAATTATAGGTGGTAGAAGTGACGGAGAATGATACGTTTGATGCAGAAGTTGGTGGGGTGATATGTGAAGACAAGAGGGATTCTGTAATTATTTTTGTTGGGGGAGGGGATGTGAGGACAGAAGTGTGGAAAATACAAGAGATGTGGTTGAGGGCATTTTCGATCACCAGAGTGGGGTAGTTATGGTTCTTGAAATAGGAGGACATCTGGGATGTGCACGAGTGGAACGCCCCATCTTGGGAGCAAACGTCGTAGAGGCAGAAGAATTGGGAATAGGAGATCGTATTCTTGCAGGAAGGTGGGTGAGAGGAGGTGTAGGCCAGGTAGCTGTGGGAGCCGGTGGTCTTGAAATAGATGTTGGTTTTGAGGTGGTCATCAGAGGTGGAGACAGAGGCCCAGGAAGGAGAGGGAGGTATCGGAGATGGTCCAGGTGAATTTGAGTTCGGGGTGAAAGATGTTAGTAAAGTTGATGAACTGTTCAAGCTCTTCGTGGGAGCATGAGTCAGTGCCGATACAGTCACCAATATAGCGGAAGAAGAGGTGGGAAACAGTGCCAGTGTAACAGCGGAAGAGGACTGTTTCACAATTGACTAAGCCCATTTACCAGGACAATAGGAAACATCGAGCTGTTTCCAGAACAAAGGGACACTTTACGCTATTGTCTGGGAAACTACCTGACTTATGTGCCCCTGACACGTTCAGAAATGAAGGACCAAAGACCACCTTACCATCCTTATGACACTGCCTGATTGGGTCTGATCAATCAGGGTAATCAATTCCTGATCAATCCATTGCTGGGAATCAAAAATCCTCCCAAAGGGGTGCAGAAGCTTCCAAGGATAAGAATCACCACTAAAGTATCCTTGGGAGCGATAACTTGAGATCAAAACCATAAGAAGAGGTGTCCCTGGGACCACCGGGAGACGAAGACCAGATGACCATCACCATCAAAGCCAAGGTCTAGTGTGGTGATGTTTGATCATTCCAAGTTAAGTTGAAGTACGAGATACTAACTTAGATTTACAGTATTAATTGTCAGATTTATCACATTAATTGTTAGTTTGTAGCATAATCATTATTATAGTATTATTTGTGTTATAAACCAATAAAGATCATTTCATATTACTGTTAAGAGTCAACTCACAGTTCTTTGCTTGTGGGATGTACAAGCTAAACTCACTGTGGTGAGCGCAACAAATTGGCACCCCAGATTGGACTCGATAAGAAGTGACTTTGTCACCCCGAGAATGAACCCCATGGAACCTGATATTCCCTGAAATTTGCCTGGGGCTGAATTGAGAGGAATAAGTCCCATGTGAATTCAAGTAAATTGAGGGAATAGAAAGGTTTACATTAGACTGTTGTTTAAAGAATAAAGTCAAAAGGTGTTTACCTACTAATCAATTGTGATGTGTAAGTGTGTGTGCGTGAACCTTAGTGGGATAGGTAAGATAAAGCACTGAAATTTGGTGGAGATCTGGTGAGATTAGGACTGAAACAAAGCGAAAGCTATACCCTCAATCCTATCCACCCCCTACCCTTTAGTTTATTGTGCCTTGAAAGGAGATGAGAGGGGAGTGTATGGGCAAATGTAGCACTTCCTGCGGTTGCAGTGAAAGGTGCCGGGGGTGATGGGGTTAGTGGCGAGTATGGGGGGGATGAGGGAGTCACGGGAAAAGGCACCAGAGAAGAAGATTGTTCAGTATGGGAAAAGAAGCTAAGACAGTACGGTAATAAGAAAAAGTGGCCCATGTGGGTAGAACTTTGCTGTAATGATGAAACAGGACCAGGATCCCTAGGACAAAAACATTGAGAGGATTTGAGGAAAATTCAAGGGAAGCAGGCTTCCAAACCTGAAAAACCTACACATAACATGCTGTCTGGGACAATTGTTAGGAACTGGGAGGGAATTGAAAATTCGGAAAGAATTAAAGGACACGAAGAAAGAAATAGCAGAGTTACAATAGAAAAGTGCAGAGCAGGACCAAAGAAATCAGGTCAACCTATCACACATGGGGCAATTCCAAACCCAATGTGAAAAGGCGTATCAAGACGTCCAGCATGCAGTATCAGCTAAAGAGGCTGCTGAGAATGAAGTAAGCCAGTTAAAAAGGAAACGTGCAGATCTACAAGCAGCAGTAAGGGTAATGCACTAATCTGATAAGGAAGACAGGCAGCCAAGACCACATTAAGTGCCTGCAGAAAATTGAGAAGTTAAAATCCCAACTCTCAATTCACAACAGAAAAATATGAACATATGGGGATGTTATAAGGGAAGAAGAACAGAAGGTAATAAAACTGAAAAAACTGTGGATGCTGTAAATCAGGAACAAAAACAAAGTTGTGGGAAAAACTCAGTAGGATTGGCAGCATCTGTGAAGCAAAAATCAGAGTTAACATTTCCGGTCCGGTGATCCTTCCTCGGAACTGATGGTGGCTGGGAAAATGTCATATGCAGAAAAAGGGGAGGGGGATGGGGTAGGGAGTAAACGATAGGATACAGCCTAAAGAGAAAGAAGAGCAGTTAGACAGACAAAGAGTTGATAACGATCAGGCTGGGAGGGTGAATACATTGTAGAGCTGGAGGAACACAGCAGGCCGGGCAGCATCGTAGGAGCATGAAAGCTGACGTTTCAGGTCGGGACCCTTCTTCAGAAAACTGAAAGAACTGCGTATGCTGTAAATCAGGAACAAAAACAAAGTTGCAGGAAAAGCTCAGTAGGTCTGGCAGCATCTGTGAAGCAAAAAACAGTGTTTGTTCTGAGAAGGGTCCTGACCCGAAATGTCAACATTCCTGCTCCTCTGATGCTGCCTGGCCTGCTGTGTTCCTCCAGCTCTACACGATATTATCTCAGACTCCAGCATCAACAGTTCTTACTATCTCAGGTAGGGTGAATAGTTGTTAATGGGGACTATTAGTGACGAATAACAGGTAGTGTGTAATGGCAGGCTGTGTGATAACAAGGCCTGGTGTGTGAGGTAGGGGGCGGGGACATGGAAGAGTCCTAAAATTATTGAACTTGATATTGAGTCCGGAGGGCTGCAGGTCCCCAAGCGGAAAATGAGGTATTGCTCTTCTTGTTTGTGTTGAGCTTCGCTAGAACACTGCAGCAAGCCAGAGACAGACACGTTGGTCAGGGAACAGGCTGGTGCATTAAAGTGACAAGCAACCGGTAGTTCAGAGTCTTTTTTCCGAGCAGAACATAGACGGTCACTGAGTCTATGCTTCATTTCCCCAGTGTAGAGGAAACCACATTGTGAGCAGTGAATACAGTAGACTAGATTCTGGGAAGTGCAGGTGAAGTGTTGCTTCACCTGGAAGGTATGTTTAGGCCCTTGGATGCTGAGGAGAGAGGATGTAAATGGACAGGTGCTGAACCTTCACTGGTTACAGGGGAAGGTGCTGTAGGGCTGTGGGGGTTGTTGGGAGTGAAGGAAGTGTAGACCAGGTTGTCCTGGAGGGAATGTTCCCTGCAGAAGGTGGACAAGGGAGGGGAGAGGAGTATGTATCTGATGGTGGCATCTTGCTGGAGGTGGCAGAAATGGTGCCTGATGATCTTCTGGATGTGGATGATGGTGGGATAATAGGTAAGGACAAGGGGAACCCTACTGCTGTTGCGGGATGGAAGAGAGGGGGTGAGGGTGGAAGTGCTGGAGATGGGTCGGACCCGATTGAGGGCCCTGTTGACCATGGAGCTGGCGAATCCTCGGTTGAGGAAGAAGGTGGGCATTTCGGAGTTTCCCTTGTCGAAGTTGGCCTTGTCTGAACATATACGACAGAGACAGAGGAACTGAGAGAATCTTTACAGGAAGTGGGGTGTGAGGATGTATAGTCCAGGTAGTTGTGGGAGTCAGTGGGTTTGTAGTGGATATTAGTGGCCAGCCTGTCCCCAGAAATGGAAACAGAAAAGTTGAGGAAGGGAAGGGAGGAGTCAGAGATAGACCAGGTGACAGTGAGGGCAGAGTGGAAATTGGAGGCGAAATTGATGAAGTTTTCCAATTCCGGACAAGAGAGGGAAGCAACACTGATGATATCATCAAAGTATCAGAGAAAGAGTTGTGGCTTGGGGCCAGAATAGGACTGGAACAAGGAATGTTCCACATGCCCTATGAAGAGATAGGCATAACTAGGGCCCATGCAGGTACCCATGGCCACTCCTCTTACCTGAAGAAAATGAGAGGAGTTAAAAGAGAAGTTGTTGAGGGTGAGGACGAGCTCGGCCAAGCAGAGGAAGGTGGTGGTGGGTGAGGATGGTTCACATCTTTGCTCCAGGAAGAAACAGAGACCCCTAAGACGCTCCTGGTTGGGAATGGACATGTAAAGGGTAAAGAGGAGGCAGCTGGAACGAGCAAACTGGAAGTTTTGAAACTGGCGTAAGGTGTCAGAGGAATCATGGATGTATGTGGGCAGGGATTGGACCGGGGAGAGAACACTGAGTCAAGGTAGGAAGAGATGAATTCTGTTGGACAGGAGCAGGCTGAAACAATGGGTCTGCCCAGACAGTCCTGTTTGTGGATTTTTGAGAGGAGGTAGAAGTGAGCTGTGCAGGGCTGGTATACCATCAGCTTGGAAGCAGAGTGGGGGAGATCACCGGATGAAATGAGATCAGTTACCGTAGTAGATACAATGGCCTGATGTGTCATGGTGGGGTCATGGCCAGGGGGAAAGTAGGCGGAGGTAACTGAGATTGGTGCTCAGTCTCTACAAGGTAGAGGTCAGTACGCCAGACTACAACAGCACCAGCCATATCAGCAGGCTTAATGACAAAGTCAGGGTTAGATCTGAGTGCATGGAGTGCAGTAAGTTCAGAGGGAGATAGGTTGGGTTTGGTCAGAGGGGCAGAGAAATTGAGGCGACTAATATCATGTCGACAGTTCTCAATGAACAGATCAAGCGTAAAAGGCCGGAGGGAGGGGTGCAGGTGGAGGGAGAGTGTTGGAACTGGGCGAAAGGTCTGTGGGATAGGGAGAGGACTCTTGTCCAAAGAAACGAGTACGAAGAGTTTGGCGTCATGTCGTGCCCGAAATTCGTTAAGGTGGGGATGCAGAAGGATAAAGCTAAGGCCTTCGCTGAGTACAGAACGTTCAACATTGGAGACCGGAAGGTTAGGAGGGATGGTGAATACCTGACAGGAGGTGGGGTTTGAGAGCGCGGATAGAGTCAGAGGGAAGGGGAGGAGAGGAAGGTTCCAGAGGGCCATGGGTACCTTTGAGTTGTTGCATCTTGTGGGCCTTGATGCCTGAAAGGAAAAGAAAAAGTTTCTTCTTAGCATGATGAATGAGCTGGAGGATGAAGTGGAACTGCGGAGTGGTGCAACCCTGAACCAGTCTGTTGTGGTGTTGTTGGAGAGAAAGGTTGAGAGTGTGCATGTGGCGCAACATGGCACTGAGTGTAGATCTCAGGATGCGGCGAGAGCAGCTGCCCATGGAACGTTGAACATCACAGAACAGGAGATGGACTAGGATGAGCTCAGGGAAGACACCCAGCAGTACACCATGTGTGTGGAGGATTGGGATCTGCCAACACCCTTCCCAGAGGAATCAGTCCCTTCAGCAGCCCCGCAGACATTCCATGCTGTAATGAACCCGATTACTGAACTGAATGATGGGGTTGGGAATGCCACCAATGCTCCAATAGTTACATACAGTAGCACAATTAGCACAAATTGCCAAAAAGATCCTAGATCTCCAACTATCGGCAGACCCATATGTATTCTCTGAAGAAGGGTATCGACTCGAAATGTCAGCTTTCCTGCTCCTCTGATACTGCTTGGCCTGCTGTGTTCATCCAGCTCTACACCTTGTTATCCCATATGTATTCTTCGATAGGATCAGACAACAAAAGGTTTTGCATGGGCTGGATGAGAGAGAGGAGGTAAAACTCATTGTAATATGTTTGAGCCAGTCAGTGCAGTCAGCAATCCCAGCCTCTCTAAATGTAGGGGAAGGCATCCTGGCTGATATGAAAGAGGCAATCCTAACAATAGGATACGATAGAGGAGACCCCATAGACGGACTTAACAAATGTAAGCAAGAGAAGGGAGAACATCCGACTGCCTTCGCCGGTCGTTTTGGGGCACTTTTTATGGGAATCTTAGGAGATTTCGACAGAGGTCAGTTATCCAATGCTGACACAGCTAAGTGGCCTAGGAGTTTAGTTTCACATGCCACCAAAGAGAATAGAAAGGCATATGAAGACTTTGATCCTGCAGAGCCAACTCACAATGAGGTGTGTGTTCTGAGGAGAATGTCCTGGGTGTGGGAAAAAGGAGTCTGCGAGCTAAGCTAAAGTAAAACAGAGAAAGGAGGGAAAAAGGTTCCTTTCCAAGCCTCCAACCAGGGTCCAGTGTGGAGGAATGAAGGAAGAGAAGGTAATCCTTATCAAAGGAACCCAGCTCCATCTCACGCAGCCACAGGGAGATATAGTGGGGTACAGCAGAGGAACAAATGGCAGCACCATGGGCGCCCAGGACACTGTATGCGAGAATGTAGAGCCGCTGCACAGCTGCACCTACATCCATAGGGACCAGAGAACATGATGGGAAAAAGGAGTAATAGAGGGAGACACCAGCTCCTGTTAGAAGGTCCAATTCGGCAGGATCTGGTCCATGGCAGGGACATGAGCCAATCCCCACCCCCAAATTATGAGGCCTTCGCATGATGATGTCAGACTCCTGCCTCCCCAATATGGGTCTGTGACACAAAGTAGGATAGCGTAGGTAGACCACTAATCAATGGTGAGGTAAGAGGTTTCCCTGTAGAATTTCTTTGGCTTACCAGAGGTTCCAGCACAACCCTAAACACCTCAAAATCTAATGATTTACCTTGGCGGACCACAGGGACTATTGTTTTAAGAGGATTTACTGGCCATGCACAGGACGGGGTTCATTACTAAACCAATAGAATTTAAATTAGGTGACATCACATGCTACCACCTTGCTATCTTAGTTAACCATCCCACAGATGCAGAACACACCCTTGGAGTCGATTTCATGACTAGGTGTAACCTTGCCATTGATCCAGTAAATTCCTGCATATGGAAGATACTCCCGATTGGCAAGGCGCCGCCCATCATCTCAACAGGAAATTATATTAATTGGATCAGTACAATAGGAAAGATTTGTTTCAAGCCCTTAACAATGACCAAGGCTCCAGCTATGCCAGGAGTGATTATGAAACACTAAGCAGTATTCTGGGAGAAATGATACTCAAGGTGCCAGACCCAAAACCACAAAGGCGATACGATTTCCCCACACAGGCAGAGGGGGATGTAGCCAAGGTGACTGACGGTATTTTACAACAAGGAGTGCTGTGACCTGTAGCCTCCACTAACAATGCTCCAATTTGGCCTGTCAGGAACCCAAATGGTTCATGGTGTTTAACTATTGACTACTGAGAACTCAATAAAGTCAGTGCCCTCACTGCACCAACAGTAGACACCTGCCCAGCCACAATAATGAAGCAAGGCCCGCAAGCAAAATACTTCACACTACTTGATATTAGAAATGGTTTCTGATCCATACCCTTACACCGGCCCTGTCAGTATAAATTGGCGTTTACTTTCCAGGAACAACAGTGTACCTGGACCTGTTTACCCTAAGGGTTCCATAACTCACCCTTGATTTTCCACATATGATTAGCCAAGGCATTAGAAAAGTTTTTCCGGCCTAATTAGCTAATACAATATGTACCCCATCTACTCTTACAAACTGAAACAAAGGAGGAACACATCCAACTCCTTTGATGAATTATTTAACCTCTCGCATGTTACAACGTTGTAAGATAAACCCAAAAAAAGCACACATTCTACAGCATAGGATTACATACTTGGGAACAATAGTCCCTAAGGGAAAAGAGAAGTGGACCAAAAGCAAATAGATTCCATAGCGCTACTCCAACTTCCCCGAGATGTTAGTGCACTCTGATCTTTCTTGGGTATAGTGGGATACTGCAGGAACCACATCGATGGGTTCACCACCAAAGCGGCCCTACTCACAGAGTTGACTAAAAAGAACATTGCATGGAATTGGACATCTCAACACACAAAGGCAGTTTACTGATATAAAGCATGCCCTCACAACAGCACCAGCCTTGCTAGTTCCCAACCCTGACTTACCATATGCCTTAGAAATTGCAGCCACAGGCCGTACAATAGCTGCCATTCAGCTACAGGAATGACATGGTAGGCTAGGCCCAGTGGCTTATACCTCTAGATTCCTACAGCCAGTGGAGCAAGGGTTTTCCATGTGTGAATGACACCTCCTTACAATTGTTTGGGCAGTACAGTACTTTGGCTATATTGTTGGTTTAAGTCCCCTGACTACCTTAACTGAGCACACCCCAATCCAGTTCCTGCTGGACGGCCGAATCAAAGACAACTCAGAAAGCCAGATGCAAGCTGCACAATGGACCCTGCTGCTTCAAGGTTGGGGCATCACAGTCAAACGTACCAAAGTGCCCATCTTCCTAACTGATAACCTAAATTATGGGGGAACCCACATGACTGCCAGATAATAACAGCAAAACACCCCGCTTGGCCCTTTCATCCCAAAGCCATAGGACGGACAGTCAGAGATGAGGCAAAAGGATAAACAGGTAGAAACTGCAGTCAAAATCTATCTAGGTGGATCCTCCACAGTGGAAGATGACAGTCAGATCACCGGTATATACATGGCAGATGCTCAGGGACAACCACTCATTTAACTTGATTTGAAATTACCCAGCCATCTAAGTGCCAAAGGTGCAGAATTAGCAGCTGTGGCCTATGTGGTCGGCCATCCCAATCTGTTCCCTCCACCTGCAGACATATACTCTGATAGCATGTTTGTATGCAACAGTGTCATTGAATTTTTACCATAATGGGAAGCTCGAGGTTTTATCTCCACTGATTGGAAACCACTACCATCAGCCCCCTTATTAAAATATACACTACAGGCCACTGGTGAAAGGAAGTATGGCATAATCAAAGTTAGGAGCAACCACAAAACATCCCCAGCAGGCAACCACAAAGTGTATGAGTTAGCTAAGAGAGGTACTTATGTAGGAGAATTCTGACAGCCACCCATAGTAGAGCAGGGAAATGTGACCGCTGTGAGCCAAATGAACATAGCGGACATTAGACAAGCACAACACCAGGATGATTCCTTGAAACAGATTTTGGGAGTAGTTTATCCAGGTGTGTATGATGAATGGAAAAGTTCCTTACAAGTACGGGACAGATTTGTTCTAAAAGCAGGAATTTATGTAGTTCTGATTCAAGACAGAAGTCAAATTATATACCAATACCATGATGGGCTCAGACACCAGGGAAATGAGGCCACTACTGTGAACGATTGAAAGACCTGTGTTGGTGGCCTAAGTTACATAGGTATGTATCACATTCCATAAAAAATTGTCTGGTGTGTGCCCAAAATAATCCAGACAGGTATACCCAAAAGGGAGAACTGAGGCATTACCGTCCACTGGAAGGTCCCTGAATGAATCTACAAATTGATTATATAGGGCCCCTTCAACAAAGTAGGAATGGATTTACCTATATTCTGGTAATCATATATACACTCACAAAATGGGGTTGAGGCTTTTTTCCATTAGGACGAGTACAGCCAAAACAACCGCACAAATCCTAACACTACAGGTATTTACGAGATGGGGTTTACTCCACAGTATCGAGTAAGATCAGGGAAGTCATTTCACTGGCTGAGTCATGCAGAATGTGATGACTATGCTTGGTATCAAACAGAAGTTTCATATTGTAGACCACCCCCAATCTAGTGGGATCCTGGAAAGGATGAATCGCACCCTAAAAGGGATGATTAGTAAGATGGTGCAGCAGAACAGTAAAGCCTGGGACACAGTACTTCCACTTGTCCTTATGATGATACATTACACCATCTCACAATCAACAGGGTACACCCCCCATACCCTAATGACAGGCCAATCCATGAGAGGGGTTAACTACCTGTTCGGACTTGACCTCACAGAACCGGCCCTCGCTGCCCTGGCCCACGAAAAAGTGGTGCAGCAGCTCACCGAAAATATCAAGGCCATGCAGTTATCAGCAGTTGAGATAAAAGGTACTGCAGATGCTGGAGAATCCGAGATAACAAGCATGGGGCTGGATGAACACAGCAGGTCAAGCAGCATCATAGGAGCAGGAAAACTTGACGTTTCGGGCCTAAACCCTTCATCAGAAAGGGTTGAT